>BQNB010037909.1:0-47980 GCA_026074375.1 Tanacetum coccineum | reverse complement strand
CCAGCACAGCCTCGTTGGGGATTAACGACCCGGGAAAACTCTATATTGCTTCCTGGTTTTATTGATTTGTTGTGTTTTTTTAAATTATATATATATTTATATATTTTATTATATATTATATATATTATAGTTTGAGAAATTAACAATCAATAATCTAAGGTATTAAGAATGGTAACATGACACCCAAATGGTCTCATGAAGCTTAGAGCAGGTGTTCTACCTCTAAACAGTTCATAAGGGGTCTTGTTATGAGGCTTAACTACTAATACCCTATTCTGCACATAGCGAGCAGTATTAACTGCTTTAGCCAAAAATGTAGTAGGTAACTTAAAGTCAGCTAACATGGTTCTAGCAGCCTCAATTAGTGTCCTATTTCTCCTCTTAGCAACACCATTTTGCTGAGGAGTTCTAGCTACACTAAATTCCTTCTTAATGCCTTTCTTTTCATAAAACTCGCTCATGACTCTATTTTTGAACTATGTTTCATTGTCACATCTGATTATCTTTACTTTCTTATCAACTAGATTTTCTACCACAATTATAAAGCTCTTAAGAATGCCACTAGTTTCATCCTTAGTTGCTAGAAAGAAAACCCAAGTAAATCTGCTATAATCATCAGTGACAACTAGACAATATTTCTTATTCATTAAGCTGCTCATAAAAGTTGGACCAAACAAGTCCATATCCAACATGAATAAAGGCTAAGTAATAGAGTTCTGAATCTTGGACTTACAAGAGGCTTTGTGTTGCTTTCCCTTAAGACAAGAAACACAAGTTTGGTCATTTTCAAAACGTTTTATAGGTAAACCCCTCACAAGATTTTCCTTAACAAGTTTATTAATAGTTTTAAAATTTACATGACCTAGCCTCCTATGCCATAACATTGATTTATCAAGTGTGGCCTTTGCAACAAGACAAGTTAAACTCGCTTTAGGAATAATATTCTTTATATCAACACTGTACATATTGTTCTTTCTAGGAACTTTAAGTAAAACATAACTTTCATCAGCTAACTTAAAGTCAGGAGACAAAACAAAACATCCAGTGTTAGTAAAAAGAACACTGTTCTTTTTGTCACACATTTGTGAAACACTAAAAAGGTTAAACTGTAACTCCTTGACAAAGTACACATCCTCAAAATCAAGCTTACCAGTTTTAAGAGTTCCTTTACCAGTAATTTTCCCTCCTTTGGCTCCTCTCCCAAATGTAACATATCCTCCATCAAATTCCTTGAAGTTTGAGAGATAGGACATGTTCCCTATCATGTGCCTTCAACATCCACTGTCAACATAACATTGATCTTCTTTTCGTGGATGACCCTGCATACAAAAATAAGGAAATTAGTTTCCTTTGGGGACCTAAGCCATCACTGACTTGGATCTGCCTCGTGCATCAACATAATTATGTTTCTTTAAAGTAATTGATGCACTATTAAGTTTGGTAGGTGTTCAAACCCAACATGTTGAGGCCTTAACAACATTAACCTGATTTACCCTAACAACATTAACTACTGCTGAATTTGGCCTAGCAATATAAAATTTTTCCTTAGCAATATTAACTTTTTGGCTAAAATTTTTGTTAGTTAATGTTGTTCTTATTTTATAGGGCCTCTTTAAAGTTGATTGTGCTGATTTAGAAAAATGTGACATTGGTCTAGCACTATAAACTGTAGTTTTGGGATGAGCAGTATTAAGTGGTCTTAGGCCAGTTTTCATTAAAACTGCTCTTGGAACTATGTTCCTGTGAGCACTAGGGTGAGCCTGTTTAGCAGTATCATTGTAATTCACCCTTGTATGATTATTCCCAGATACCACCCTTTCCCTTTGATGGTAATTGCAGTGATCCTACACATGGTCAAAACTTCCACAGACAAAACAAGCTTTATTATACATCATAAAGTCACTTCCTAGCTGTTGGGACTTCTGATTGTTCCAGTTTCTTTGATTTCCCCTAAGACTTTGTGACCTGTACATTTTAGCATACTTAACTGGTTTCCTAACTAGTTTTTCTTGTTGTTTAGGTCTAACAAATTCTATCTTAGCAACAGTAGGAAAAATAGTTTTCTTCTATAATTTATCATCTAACATCAACTTCTCAACAATTGGGGCATCAAGAGATTCCTAACCTTATTAGAAGTATCTTCACTGACATTCTTACTAGTTTTAGGTCCATAGCCTTCAAACTCAGGCTGTTGGAACTCTTCTAGACCAGAGTTAGACAAATCAAGGTTTGGGGGTGAAAATAACCCTGTAGGAGGAGGTGGAACAACATTATAGCTTACAAACCCCAGACCCTTTCTACTTTTATCAGGTATCTGACTCCCTATTAATTTGTCTAGACTCTTAGAAGCATTATCAAAATTTTCAATTTTAAGTTGATTGCTTTCTTTTTCTTGCTTAAGCTTTTCTAACTCACTTTTAAGCATACTAATTTCTGAGTCTTTATATGAGATATCTCTTTTTAGGACAGCAAGTTGCTCATAAAAAATAACCTCATTCTTTTTGTAAAAGACAAGTTGCTCTTCTACAGATGCTAACCCTCTTTTATAATTTGCTAAATTGAACTCAGATTTGTTAAACTCTATTCTTAAATCATCAAGTTGAGTTTTAAGAGTTTCAAAGCTTTTTAGACAGGTTTTTGAACAAGTTTTGTCATTATGTACCTCAGAGTCTGAAAAAGCCATAAGAGCCATGTTTGTAGGGACTTCATCATCTGCCATATAGCTCCAGTCAAAACCAGCTCCATCAATAGCCAACATGGCTTTGGAAGAAGTTTCTTCCACATTTACAGTCCTTCTAGAGCTGTCTTGATTCCTGTTCCTGCTATCTTGGTTCCTAGGTCCTCTGCATTCCCTTGCAAAGTGTCCCATCTTGTGACAGTTGAAACACTCCACCTTTGACTTGTCATATCCAGCTGTGTCACTCCCATTGATAGTGATCTTTCTACCAGTTTTCTGGAAAAACCTTCTTGTCCTCATGCTCAGCAATGCTAACTGCCATTTCAAATCCATCTCTTCTATGTCATCTTTATGGATTTGTTCAAGGTCCTCATATACAAGTTGAGACCCGTTTGGTTGACTGACCAAAATGCACAAACAGTGTCATCACTTAAGTTAGGAGTACTAACTTGAGTACTAGCAATGCTAACTTGAGTGGTAGCAAGATTAACTTGAGTGTTAGCAGTACTAACTCCATAAGCAGTATTAACTTCATTAGTTACTGATAAGGGGATGACACTAAAGTCCATTTTATGAGTATTGAGCCTTAGAGCTTGAGGCATGCGTTCTTTACCTCTTGTTTAACAATCATGAAATTGTTTGTAACACCCCCTTAATTTACATATAGCAGGGAAGCTAAATTGGGGTATTACTTCATGAATCAACAGTCATAATAATAGAAAACGACTCAAAAGAGATGTTTTGGAAAATTTAGTTATCATTCAATAATATATCAGAGTTTTACAAAAGAGGTCCCAAAGTACATTGAAAACATAAAGTTTGAATGATAACAAGTTTGGACGTCCTCAAGTCCAATGCCACTCCGTGACATAGGTTGCTCAATTACCTGAGATTAACATGCTAAAAGGACATTACAATGGTTGAGTGTTAATTCACAGGTTTGAAATGTTATAGTTCGGAATACAAGTCATCATAAGTAGCGTAATAAATGTACAACTACAATTATCATGGGAAACATTATCATTGTTATTGCACTAAGCTCATGACACAGATACCTTAAGAATATTCACTAGTTATTGCCCAGCGGATGCTTTGCAAACTCAACAGGATTCACAATTTGAAATGCGTCCCGGTAGGTAGTGCATTGTTATCTACTCGGACGGGGAAGTTCAGTCCCAATAGATCTATTCACGGCATTCACGTTTACTCAACCAGTACGTTCAGTTACAAGTAATTAACGGTTCATGATAGTGAGGACCTTATGGCAAATGGAGGTACTTAGGCAATAATATATTAGGATAGAATACAGTTAAAAATACTTGTATTCATGGTTTTTAGCAGGTATCTCCCACGGATTTAGAAAAACATGTAATGTGGGATATGAACCACCTGATAAGCGTAGTTGATTGATTGAATTTAATTCAAATGGGAGTAAACAGCCTCGTCACGCAACCTGGGGTAATATGTCAAGTCTTAGTTTGATTGTTTATAATCCAAAACTTTACTTTATAAAGTTTAACGTAAATATTCATTTGGTTTATTAACTTGTGAAAACATCGTATCACTGTTCGGGCTATCATAATCCAGAGGTCATGTAGTAAACGTTTGAGGAGCTAGGACACTTTAAATTGTAAATCCAGCAACTCGTCAAACGTATACCCAATTGAATACCCTACATGAAATTCCCGAATAACGTGATACGTTATAGATTAATGATAAGTTTTTATCTTTTAAGTTTCTTCAAAAGCTAGTAGTGGATAAATTACTGTTTAATATATAACCTAATTATTTTATAGTGTTTCGTTCATAAACGAATGATATCGACAAAAATGTGTGGCTTTAATAAATCGGTCTTATAATATTTTAATATAATTTTATAATTAATATAAAAAATATTACATTTTATACCTTTAAGAATTCAAAAATGACAATATATACCTAGGTTATATATTGTTACAACTTAACCTTTTTTATATAAAATTCTAAAATATTTAACCCTCAACTTTAGAGTTTGGCAAAATAAACCCCTAGAGTTTAACTTTAGGATATTTACATTTTCAGCCCCTCTAGTTTATAAGTTTCAGAAATTTACAATATATACCCGTTTGTATGAAACGTTTTGCATTTTAAGTCCAAAATCCATAATTCTTGTATTTTTCAAATCCAACTTAGTTTTGCAGCATTTAGCTTATCATAATAAGCTAAAATAAGTTTGGTTTTATAGCCTAAACAAGCTTATAGCTTAAGAAATGAGCTTATGAGCTCGATGATTCCAAAAAGGGTGCGTTTGGTTTTAAAATCATAACCCGATGGGTTAGAGCTTTTAGGGCTTGTTTTAAAGTTTATAAATTGATAAGGAGCTTATTAGATAGCTTAAGGATTTGTTTATAGCTTATAGCTTTTTAGGGTTTCAAAATTAGGGTTTTAGGGTTTTAAGGACACGTTTAGGGCACAACTTGGTTTAGGAAAACCAAACGAATGGTTTAGCTTATTCAAATAGTTAAATCATAAATTATATATGTTCTACAACATAATGAGAACTTATAGAACAAGTCTAAAGACTTACAAGTACACGAAATGGGTGAAATATAGGCTTGGTGCCCAAGTTTTGGTGTTTGATTAGTGTCCTAGCTAGTTGAGGTGACTAAGGAAGGATATATGGTGATTCATATAAGCTAGGAAGACAGTTATGAATGGTGGAGGGTGGTGGAAGGTCACGGCTAACCAATGAGGGGACAAACCACCTTGGTGCCCAAGTTGGTGACGTGGTGATGATGGTGGTGTGAGGGAGGTGATAGGGTGGTTGCTTAGTGAGGTCATAGTGATGCAATAGTAGAGCTTAAGGTGCTTGTTTAAGATTTAGGGGCGTTTGGATCATGGTTTTAAGATTTAGGGTTTTCGGGTAGAAATAGGTTTATGATTAAGGTTTAAGGTTAGGATTAAGAATAATTTAGGGTTTAGGATTAAGGTTTAGTATTAGGATTAGGGTTTAGGATTAAGTTTTAGGGTTTAGGATTATGGTTTAGGGTTTAGGATTAAGGTTTAGGATTAAAATGAAATTAGGGTTTTAGGGTTTTAGATTAGGGTTTTAAGACGATTTAGGGTTTAGGTTTAGGGTTTAGAAGTCATGCATTAAGTGTTTGTATGTTGTGTTTAAAAGGTGGTAAGAAACTAAAGTGATTTAGGAGGTAGAATGTCCTAGTTTAGTTTTCTTAGATTATTGACTTGTACATTGGGCTTTAGAAAGTTGTAACTTGATTTAGGAGGGAAAAGATATTCAAATGTTATACATTGTACACTTGTACACATGCTTGAAGGCTTGAACATTCATTTTATATGTATACATTACATATAATTAGGGTTTTGATATAAACGTTAATGAATAAAGTCTGTTTTGATATGATGTTGTAAATGGTATGTTAAATGGATAATGTACTTGGTAAAATGATTATTAAGATATAGAGTTGACATATTAGGATGTTTACATGATATAAACATAGATATAGATGGCATTGGTAGAGGTTGCGTGAGCTCGTTTACTTTAGTTTTGTAAACCACATTACATAATGGAATAAAGCAAAAAAATTCCCTGTAAAAAGGTAGTATATATAATAGATGGATATTACAATGAATCTAATTTAATAGATGGATAATTACAGTGATGAAAATTATGGGTTGTTATATTCTCACTCCCTTAAATGAAATCTCATCTCGGGATTTAGTTGGATGCCGGAGTGATGTTTAAAAACAGATGTGGATACTTGGCAAGAATTTGATCTTCGCGTTCCCACGTAAATTATGGTCCTCTTTTAGAGTTTCATCTTACTTTGACTATAGGAATATGACTTTGTTTTATTTGCTTGACTTCTCGATCCATAATCTCTACTGGTTCTTCTACAAAGTTGAGCTTGTCATCAAGCCAAAGCTCTTTCATTGGAATGACAAGGGATTCGTCAGATAAGCATTTCTTTAGATTAGAAACGTGGAAGGTATTGTGGACATTTCTGAGTTTTCAAGAAGTTTAAGTTTATATGCCACTAGGCCAATCCGTTCAAAGATTTTGAAAGGTCCAATGTACCGGGGATTAAGCTTTCCTTGTTTTCCGAATCAGATGACACCTTTACGAGGTGACACTTTTAACATAACACGATCTCCAACTTGAAATTCTAAAGGCTTTCGCCTTACATTGGCATAACTTCTTTGCAGGTCTCTTACAGCTTGCAAGCGTTGTCAAATTTGGACTATCTTTTCAGTGGTTTCATGGATTATTTCTAGTCTCGTAAGTTGAACATCTCCAACTTTAGCCCAGCAAACAGGTGATCTGCACTTTCGACCATAAAGTGCCTCAAATGGTGCTGCCTTAATACTGGCATGGTAACTGTTATTGTAAGAAAATTCTACTAACGGTAAGTGTTTTTCCTATCCTTTTCCAAAATCTATAACACAGGCTCGAAGTATGTCTTTGAGTGTTTGGATGGTTCTTTCACTTTGTCCATCAGTTTTAGGATGATATGTCGTACTCATATCTAATTGAGTACCCAAAGCCTTCTGTAATGATTGCTAGAATCTGGATGTAAAATGACTGTTATGATCCGAGATGATGAATATTGTTACTCCATGCCAGGAGACTATTTCTTTGATGTATAACCTTGTAAGGGTTTCCATACTATCTGTCTCTTGGGTAGGGATAAAATATGCGTATTTGGTAAGGCGATCGATAATGACCCAGATTGTGTCATGTCCGTTTGATGTTTTGGGTAGTTTTTGATGAAATCCATCGTTATTCTTTCCCACTTCCATATAGGAATCTCCGGTTGTACCAGTAAGCCGGATGGCTTCTAACATTCTGCCTTAACTCTAGAACATGTCAAACATTTGCCAACATATTCAGCGATGATTGCCTTCATGTTAGGCCACCAATAGAGTTTCGTTAGATCCTGATACATCTTGTCAGAACCTGGGTGAATGGAATACTTTGATTTATGAGACTCATGCATGATTAAGGTGCTGTTTGTTTATTAAGAGGCTCTGAATCTGAATCTGATTCGCACATCTGAATCTGAATATTCGGTAGAAAAGTCTGAATCTGATTCCCATCTTAATCTGAATAAGTGGTTGAGAAGTCTGAATCTGAATGAAATAAAACTGTTTGTTTTGATAAAAATATATATATGTGTTAAACAATAGTTTTTACAATGTAAATATAAAACGATTGCATTCGTACAAAAAATAAATTTTATTAAATAAAAAAACAAATTTTATAATATAATCAATTTAAATTTAAAAGTATTTAAAAAAACATGCAATCTCATGTTTATTCGACAAAGAAAAAAAACGTGTTAGAGTTTAAATTGAACTTTTAAAACAATTAACTAAATGAGTCACGCTAGAATTAAGATGTAAGAGTCTGAAACCGTAACCTTCAATTTGAACAAAATATAATTATAATCTTATACATTCTTTATATAACAAAACATATGCAATCTATCTATTTAATACTTTTAATACAAAAGATAAAAGTGAAACAAGAAAAAAAATAAGAAATAAATAAAAAAAGAAAGAAAAAGACATTAAGAGGTGTTAAGACACCCCCTCCACATCTAGTTCAGTAAGATGTTTATGCCTCTTACTGCCTCTTAATGGCCAGAAAAAAACAAACGCTCTTAACAGTGTTTGACTCTTACTGCCTCTGAATGACATGAAAAAAACAAACAGTCTTAATGACCTAAATGTCTAAATGCGTTTGAATGAGTCAGATTAAGATGCTGTTAAGAGGCATTTATTAAAAAACAAACACCTACTAAGTCTCTCAGATTACCAAAGAGTAGTAACCAACTTCGGTTTTTAATACAACGAGTTCCATCAGGACGTATTTCAAATGCTTTGTCCATTCCTCGTAAGTTTTCAGCCATGATGTTTTCTTCCTTGATTGCCTCAGTTTGAGCTCTCTCAGATTACCAAAGAGTAGTAACCAGCTTCGGTTTTTAATACAATGAGTTCCATCAAGACGTATTTCAAATGCTTTGTCCATTCCTCGTAAGTTTTCAGCCATGATGTTTTCTTCCTTGATTGCCTCAGTTTGAGCTTTGAGAATTTGTGATGGTAATTTGTGATTGTAGCGGTTGTTGGTGTTGGTGTTACGGTAGTTGTTGTTGTTGAAAGTTCTTCTGTCGTCAAACTTTCATTTATGATCACTTGATACTTGCATCGGAGTGTGCTTTGTTACCTGGTCCATTAGCCTCTGAGCTATGTTAATGGCTTCCTCTAGAGTTTGAGGTTTAGAGGCGGTAACATTCCCTTCAATACTTCGAGGCAATCCCCCGATGAAAACTTCCATCATTTTCTTAGAATCTGGCACCATAGTGGGACACAAGGTTGCCAATTCCTGGAATCTTCTCACATATGTCTTGAGATCATTCCCCTTCACAGTCAGATGGTAAAATTCGTCTTCCATCTTCTGGACCTCAGTTCGGGGACAATATTTCTTTATCAAAAGCTTCTTGAATTCAACCCAGGTAATCTTATAAGCTTCTTCTATCTTAGTAGGTTGGGCAAAAGACTTCTACCAGGATAGAGCTTCTTCAGTTAAAGTACCAGTAGCAAACTTCACCTTGCAGTCTTCGGTACAGTTGCTACGGGAAAACACTGATTCAGTTCGCTCAAACCAGCGGATAAGTCCAACAGCTCCTTCTGAACCTTTGAAGTTGATAGGTTGGCAGCTCATGAACTCTTTGTAGCTACACTTTCTTGCTACACGAGCTTCTCTTTCTCCGGTGTTCCTATTGGTATTGTCAGCATTTGCCATTATTGCAGTTTGTGCTTCCAGAGCTGCAGTAACACTATCAGCAACTAGTTTCCTGATGGCAGCTTGAGTCATGGCTGGTGCTTCAGATGTTGATGTCCTTTTGGGAGGCATTCTATCAACATAAGATAACACGTAATAAGAATGATATCACAAGTCTTAAAATGCAATGCTTATTTTTGAACTTTAAGCATTTTTAACAATAGTGATATTGAAATCATAGATACTTATTTGATATGGATTCTAACAAGCATCTAATTTATTAGAAGTCACGGTATGATTCATAATGATGACGACGGAGATGTAATATAGGATACATGATGAATATAAAACGGGATCACCATTGTATTATATCATGAACAACTTGCCTTTGTACTGTACATAGTCAAAATTTGACAAGTGTTGTTATTTATACCACATATCTCGTGGCTAGGTTCTATCAAAAGCTATAACTAGTATCTAATCTAGTAGTCCGATGGTCCTTCCTGGCTGTTCTTGTGTTCATAGATTGCATCCAGAAGACTTTCCTTATCTGCTTGGTGACGAACATGGATCTCCTCGATGATTTGTTCTAGGTTAGCAATCCTAAAGCGAGCTAGAGCAATCTTGCTGTTATTTCCCATTTGCTTTCTTTGAAGTTTAGCAATTTGTGTATGAGACTCTCGGAGTTCAGCTTCCAGATTGTCAAAATATTGTTGTATGATTACCCGGCCATTTCCGAGACCTTCTATTTTGTCTTCTATGTACTCAATGCGGTCGAGAGAGAGTTCATATAGGTGATTCAAAATTTCCTTAATTTGCTCCTCGTGACATTCCAGACTTGTCTTACGAGAGCTTTCTCCTATCTTAAATGCTTGAGGTAGGGCAGAAGTAGAGGAGGATGATCGGTTACGGCCTCGTTTCTTAAGTGGCAATAATTCCTCAGGAAGAAAGAATTCTTGAGGATTAAACATTAGAGATAGCATTGAAGATGGAGGCACAATAGTTAGCGGTGGAATAGGTGATTCTTTAGCATAATATGCATGCATGACCTTCATATAGGGGTCATCATGAAAAAGTGAAAAAGTTGGTGAAGCTATTGGAACTAAACCAAATGAGTTATTCAAAGAGCTAGAATAAGTTTTTCCCAGTAAAGCTGGGACATAGTTTGGGGAAGCCGAGATATAGTCAGGAAAGTTGGAGGAAAAAGCATCTTCAATATTGGAAGTAGGGTGGTTGGGAGAAGACATCACTCTGTTAACAATCCAGTGGTAAATAACATACGTTATTTATATAATAGTATAATAGTTATGTACTTTACATACTATTCCGGAAATGTAGTGGCATGGAGGACTTTCTTGGATGGAAAAAGAAAAGTAGTTATAGTTAAGGTTTCAACCTTGTTCTCTATAACCGTGGCTCTTGATACCAATCTATAACACCCCCATTTTTGACAAATAGCAGCGGAAGCTAATCTGGGGTATTATTTCATAGTACAACAGTCATAATCATAGAAAACGACTCAAAAGAGACGTTTTTAAAAGATAAGTTATCATTCATTATTTCATCAGAGTTTTTACAAACAAAGAGGTCCCAAACATCTAGAAACATAAAGTTTGAATGATAACAATTTAGCCATCTTCAAGTCCGTGTCACTCCGTACCATAAGATGCTCAGTTACCTGAGATAAACATGCTAAAAAGTTAACACAAAGGTTGAGTGAAATTCATAGGTTTATGTTAAATAGTTTGAATACAAGTCATCATAATAGTGGGTTACGTTGTTATACACCCATAAGTGTAATAATTGCAATGATTACAATTATTATAGAAAACAGTATTATTGCCCTAAGCTAATGACACCGAGATCTTGAGATAATCAATAATCACAAGAAATTGCCCCAACAGGTGCCTTTGCAAAAAACTAGCATAGTGATTCAAATGAAGTGCGTTTGGTTACCAGAAAGTATAGGTACACCAACGGGGAGTTCAGTCCCAAATAGATCTATTCACAGCATTCGCGCTTACTCCGAAAAGTAATTAACGGTTCATGATAGTGGGGTCTTAATGGCAAAAGTATATCAAGTGAAAGTAACGGCCTCGTCACGCAACCTGGAGTAATATGTCAAGTCTTAGTTTGATTGTTTAGGTTTCAAAACTTTACAGAGTTTAACATACATATTTGATTTATTAATTTATGGAAATATTGTATCATTGTTCGGGCTATCATAATCCAGAAGCCATGTAATATCGTTTGAGGAGTCAGGGCACTTTAAATCGTAAACCCAGCAAACTCGTCAAAACAAATACCCAAATGGAATCCCTCATATGAAATTCCCTAATAACGCGAAACGATAAGATTTTAAGTTTCTTCAAAAGCTAGTCGATGATAAATTACGTTAAATATATAACGTAATTGTTTTATAATGCGTCGATCGTTGATTAATAGCGATAAATGTATCGGGTTTTAATAAAAACGAGTTTTATAATATTAATATATATTTTTATAATTTATATAAAAATATTATATTTTTTATCTTTAAGTTTGCAAAAATGGCTATAAATACCCTTGATTTATAAACTTTTACAAATTTAGTCCTTTATATATAAAGTATATATAATTTAAACCTTTAACTTTGAAACTTGGCAAGATAGGTCCATATAGTTATAACTTTAGGAATATGGCAGGATTAACAATTGTACTTGTTAATTTCCAAATAGTTACGATATATACCCCTTGCATGGAAATGATTTACAAATCAAGTCCAAAAAGCCATGCAAGCTTATTTTAGGGTTCCAAATGATATTTGCAGGTTATAGCTTATTAGAATAAGCTAAAATAAGATGTTCTAACGTAACAAAAGTTTAGAAAAAATATTCGTTAGCTAGAAAATCAAAACTGGTCATTTTTATGTTTTTAATAAAAAACGCATGGGTTTGAGGATTTAAGGCTTGAACAAGAGTTTATATAGGATTTAACAAACCTTATGAAAGATTTAAAACATATTATAAGTTTATGGAACAAGATTTTGAGCTTACTTGAGCTTAAATGGATCAAAAAGAGGGTTTTAGGTTCGTACGCCTAGAAACGACTTCAAGGGCTTCCTTGTCTTGATTCTTGACTTCAAATTTCCCGAGTTCTTCCTTTTTTGATCTTCCTTGGTCTGGTTTAGAGCTCCATTTATGTGTATGATAAATTTTGAGGTGTGTATGTTTCGGTTTATATAGGGTTCGAATGGGCTTGGTGCCCAAGTTTTGGTGTTTGATTAGTGTCCTAGCTAGTTGAGGTAACTAAGGAAGGCTATATGGTGATTCTTATAAGCTAGGAAGATAGCTATGAATGGTGGAGAGTGATGGAAGGTTACGGCTAACCAAGGAGGTAACAAACCACCTTGGTGCCCAAGTTGGTGATGTGGTGATGATGGTGGTGTGAGGGAGGTGCTAGGGTGGTTGCTTAGTAAGGTCATGGTGATGCAAAAGTGGTGCTTAAGGTGCTTATTTAAGATTTAGGGGCATTTGGATCATGGTTTTAAGATTTAGGGTTTTTGGGTAGAAATAGGTTTATGATTAAGGTTTAGGGTTAGGATTAAGAATAATTTAAGGTTTAGTGTTCGGATTAGGGTTTAGGATTAAGGTTTAGGGTTTAGGATTAAGGTTTAGGATTTAAATGAAATTAGGGTTTTAGGGTTTTAGATTAGGGTTTTAAGATGATTTAGGGTTTAGGTTTAGGGTTTAGAAGTCATGCATTAAGTGTTTGTATGTTGTGTTTAAAAGGTGGTAAGAAACTAAAGTGATTTAGGAGGTAAAATGTCCTAGTTTGGTTTTCTTGCATTATTGACTTGTACATTGGGCTTTAGAAAGTTGTAACTTGATTTAGGAGGGAAAAGATATTCAAATGTTGTGCATTGTACACTTGTACACATGCTTGAAGGCTTGCACATTCATTTTATATGTATACATTACATATAATTAGGGTTTTGATATAAACGTTAATGAATAAAGTCTGTTTTGATATGACGTTGTAAATGGTATGTTAAATGGATAATGTACTTGGTAAAATGATTATTAAGATATAGACTTGACATATTAGGATGTTTACATTATATAAACATAGATATAGATGACATTGGTAGAGGTTGCGTGAGCTCGTTTACTTTAGTTCTGTAAACCACATTACATAATGGAATAAAGTAAAAAATTTCTCTGTTAAAAGGTGGTATATATAATAGATGGATATTATAGTGCATCTAATTTAATAGATGGATAATTACAGTGATGAAAATTACAGGTTGTTATATTTTCAGTCTTCTTTCTCTCTCTAAAAACCTTCTTTCTCACACTAAATCTCTTGATCACTAACATTGTTTGATCTTTTTTCAAGTGATCCAATCTTTTCTTTCTCATCTCTCCTCTCTTCTCTATCAAGTGCAAGAGAAGAACATTCGTATTTGCCAAGAAACGAATTGTTGTAGTCTAGTGATTTCTTCTTCTTTCTTCTAAGAACTAAATCTCTATCTTGATTATCTTGTGTGATTGTGTAAATCGGATAGTGTATAAATCCGATAGTGTAGATCTTGTGATTGTGTATTACTTATGAAGTGGTATATTGGTTCTAGTTAAGATTAGGACTCGACATTTAGCTTAGTGTCGAAAAACAACGTAAGCGACGTGTAAACGGTTTTCTCCGCCTAAAGGGAGCTTGTTGACATAGTGAAATCTCGAGTAGGATACTCGGGGAGTAGAGTAGGGTGAATAGGAGTTTCATATCCGAACCACTATAAATCCTTGTGTCTTGGTTTGATTGTTCATTTCCTCATCTCTTTATATTGTTGTGATTCTTTCTTATTGTTTGTTTAATTATAATTATTAGATACATACAATGTTAGTTCATATTGTTGGTTGGTTGAACATATACTCGCATCTAACAAATTTTAGAAGTAAAATAAAATTAACCGGTAAACTATTCAACCCCCCGTTCTAGTTTCCACAATTGGTATCAGAAGCTGAGGTCACTCAAGATTTTTAAAATATACTGTATTTTAAAGCTTGGATCGATCTATGGATTCCGACAAATATCTAGAAGGGCAATCCATGCAAAGACCACCACTTTTTGAAAGTGATAGTTTTAGTTATTGGAAAAATAGATTCGAAACATATGTTAAATCAAAAGATCTTGATCTTTGGCATGTTATTACTAACGGTGATTTTCAACCTATTCAACAAAATCCAGAAACCAAATTAGATGAGGTTATCCCTTTTGAAAAACAAAGTGATGATCTTAAAAAGAGGCTTGTGAAAAAATAACGAAGACAAAATGGTTATTTACAATGCTTTACCAAGAAAAGAATATGAAAGAATTTTCATGTGTAATACGGCAAAAGAAATTTGGAAAACTTTGTTAATCACCCATCAAGGTAATAACCAAGTCAAAGATAACAAGATCGACCTTTTGGTACAACAATATGAACAATTCATCATTTCTGAAGATGAATCTATAGATAGTTCTTTTGCTAGATTTAATACTATTATTACTAGTCTAAAATCTCTTGATGAAGGGTATTCTAGCAAGAATTATGTTAGGAAGTTTCTTAGGGCTCTACATCCTAAATGGAGAGCAAAGGTCACGGCGATTGAAGAGTCAAAAGACTTAACATCACTGTCACTTAATGAACTTATCAGGAATCTCAAAGTTTACGAGATGATCATCAAGAAAGATTCTGAAATAGTCAAAGCTAAGGGAGAAAGAAAATCTCTTGCTTTAAAGGCTAAGAAAGAATCTAGTGATGAGGAGTGTTCGACTTCCAGAAGTAAATACGAAGAATACGCCATGGCGGTTAGATAATTCAAGAAGTTCTTCAAGAGAAGAAGTAGATTAGTGAGACAACCTCGGAACAAAAAAGACGTTCCTAAGAAGCAAAGATGACAAGAGCGACAAAAATGATAGAAAATGTTTTAGATGCGGTGATCCAAATCATCTTATTGGAGAATGTCCAAAACCACCAAAAGACGAGAACCAAAGAGCTTTCGTCGGAGGTTCTTGGAGTGA
Organism: Tanacetum coccineum; assembly: GCA_026074375.1. Lineage (NCBI taxonomy): Eukaryota > Viridiplantae > Streptophyta > Magnoliopsida > Asterales > Asteraceae > Tanacetum > Tanacetum coccineum. Next base: position 32,477 of record BQNB010037909.1, on the reverse strand, counting down.
TACCGGTGAAGAAGATGATGAGAAGTAGGGCTGTAAATGAACTGAACATTCAGTGAACATTTCATGAACTGTCCGGTAAAAAGTTCGTTTATGTTCGTTTATTTATTAATTGAACGAACATGAACATTATTTTACGTTCATTTAGTTAAATGAACGAACATGAACAAAAGTTTCGGCCGTTTATTTATGTTTGTGAACGCCTGATTATGCGTTCATTAACGTTCGTTTATGTTTATTTATTTGTTTATGTTCGTATATGATATATTTTAATTGTATACTTTTAGAAGTGGTATGTTTAAACAAAATAACACTTATGAAACAAATTATGATGCATAATTTGATAAAATTAATTTTTTTTCTACGTTTAATTATGTTCGATCGTTTATGTTCATTTTAGGTTCGTTTAGTTTCTTAATGAATGAACATAAACAAACACGAACAACTCATTTCCTTAATAAACGAACATGAACAAGAAAATTCGTCCGTTTAAGCGTTCGTGTTCGTTTATTGCTCCGGTTAAAATTGAATGAACGAACATGAGCAAGGCTCCGTTCGTGTTCGTTTATTGCTCCGGTTAAAATTGAATGAACGAACATGAACAAGGCTCCGTTCGTGTTCGTCCGGTTCGTTTACAGCCCTAATAAGAAGGCCAAAGACGAGACGTGTCTCATAGCTCAAGCATCAAATGAGGTATGTTCCGATTCCTCTTACTTTAGTGATGAGAACTCATCAATAGATGATTTAGCTCTAGATAATAAATATGAAAAACTATGCAAAATGAGTCTAAAAGTAATCACAAAGAACAAAAATTAAAAGCAGTTAGAAATAGCTTAGAAAATGAGCTTAGTAAACTAAAAGAAAAATTGTCCACATTCGAGAAAAATAAGGGAGTTAATCTCGAATGTACAAAATGTCAATTGCTTAGAATTGAAAATGAAAAACTCAAAGAGGAAGCTATTAAACTAACAAAATTTGAAAAGAGTACTCATTGCTTAAATGAAATGTTAAGTAGTCAAAAACCCTCCGGGGATAAATTAGGTTTGGGATTCAATTCACTTGAAGCATCAACTAGTGGAACTAAGGAAATAAATTTTTTGAAATCACAAAAAGAAACGTCCCCTGGTGGAGGTCCCTTAAATAACGGCGGCCCCCATATAGCAGAGGTGACCGCCAAAGCAATTATGGGACCGCCAGTCTGTTCACCAGGTTTTGAGAAATCTATTTCTTTTCAAAAATATATTTTAGGTCCTAGACCAAAACATATAATGGTAAACAAAGTTAAAATTCCAGTTGCTAGTGATAATGAAGTTAAATGATTTTACTAGCCATCGTTAAAACCCAGAGTTGGATTTTCAAAACCAAACTCTAGATCAAAAACTCTACCACCTAGAAGAGTCAATAATAATTATCCTCGTTCTAAGACACCGCAACCAAAAAGGAACGTTGGTCGACAAAACCAACCTCATGGTTTTTTATGAGGTGTAATTTTATACACTTGTTCAGGGTCATTTTACCCTTATAATCATGCAAAAATGTCTTAAATATGTGCTTAATCATTTCTTTTTGCATTTTAAGCATTTGGAAGACATTTGGTGGAAATACACATGATTTGGGCTCAATTTGGGAAGAAAACGGACAAGGTAGCTAACGAGTATGAAGATTGATGAAGATTCAAGACCAGGCTCTAGAGACGCCGTCTGAATATTCCCGACCGCGTCTGAACTCAAGTGGGATGCCTTCTGAATCATGGAGACAGCGTCTGGATCAGCCATCAAGTTTGAAGACCTAAAGAAACCCTAACTTGACGACGGCGTCTGGAAATTGGCGACGCTGTCGCGACCTGAATTCTATATATACAAACTCAATTCTACGTTTTTCATATATACTTTTGATAGAAGAAATTAGGGTTTAGTTCATGGGAGAACAAGGTGTACATGATTTTAGGAGTATTTTAGGGTTTCCCAACCCTTCTATACTATCTCTAGCTGCTTGATTCATCATAGTGAAGTTCTTTTATCTCTTATCTTTCAATATGTCTTATTGTTTGATATATAATTATGCTTCCTCTATCTTGAACATGCTAGGCTAGATCTTTTAAGTGTTTGCTTATGATTGTATGTGAATTGGTATGTAGATCTTAACTTTGTTGTCTCTTGTTGATGTGTGTGCATGTTTAGTCCCTTATCATGAGATCTTGGGAGACATGATTGCGTAGAAAGGATTCCATCGGTAATAGTCTTCATACTACCTTACCTGTGTGTGGATGATTCGATTTAGGTATTAATACAAACGTGTTTAACTAAACTAGGGGCCTTGTAATAGTCGCCAAACTACCTTACTTGCGCGTTGCTCTAGTTAGTTATTTCATAGACGGCATTTTCGTGTTTGCCATGCATTAGAATAATACCTACATATACATCACAAGTGTGACAAGGCAATAGAGTTAGGAGAAGCTACCAAGGATCATACATGATTAAGTAAACACTATTCTCTCATCATACGAATTCCTCTAAACTTAGTTAGTTTAATTAAGTTTTAATTAGTAGTTCAAAACAAACCACCTTCAAAACCTAAGATTTTACTTGCTTTCTTAAAATATAAAAATACAAAAATAATCTTCTCTCAACCCCTAGAGAATGATAACAACCCATGTGTCTTGCCTATACTACACTACAACGGTTAGGTACCCTGCCTAGGTAGTTGTAATACTTGAAGTGAAGTTTACAACCTCATCAAAAGTTTTTGACGCCGCTGCCGGGGAATAACAACTAGTTTAGTTTCAGATCTACTTACTTGAATCCTTTCGAGTAAGATTTTATATTCTGTCTAATTAGATTTCTTGCAGTCTATCTTTTGGTCGTGTTTTTGTTCGTAAAATTGTTTTTAAAATAGCCTTCTAAATGGATAACACCAACCCACCACCCGAGGTTCTGCCCTCGTTCTTAATTGAAAAAGTTCTTAAACTCAACCCAATCTTAGAGTCATTGAACTTAAAAACCCAATCATTTTATTCTGGAGTTATTTGTAAGAAAGAAATAGATAGTGTTGTAATGCTCATAGAACTCATTAAGGATGACGAATACCCTAGTGGTGATGAGTTGAACAAGGATGATGATGTAGGAGAAGAGGAATATGAGGAAATCACTTTGACAAATTCCCAGCTTGTAGTGAGCTTGCATCCCACAAGTACTTGATGCATTACCCGTATTTGTCCAAAATTGTAAGAGATCCCATCATCGAAAGAGAAAACCCCTCAAATCTTAAGATACCTTGCAACATAGGACACACGCACATCGAAAGGGCCAACATTTACTTAGATTCTTCTTTAAAAATCATGAGTAGAAGTTGCTATAACTGGATAATGACAACCCACCTTGCACCTAGGAAGAACCCTAAGAGCCCTAGTGGACTTAACAACTTGTCAGGTAGAGTTAAAGGAATGCATATCTTCGTAGGGAACTTTACCTATGTCTTTGATTTCATGATTATTGAAGACATTAGTTTGGTCAATGATCCTAGGGTATCACATGTTGTTTTGGGAAACCCTTTGTTGAGCAATCCGGCATGACTTATGATTCATCATTAGGAGTGGTGAGACTCACAAATGGAAATGAGGAGATCGCCTATAAGATTCCCCATAAGATAGAACAATATAATTCACTTTCAAATGATGAAAAAGAGAATATGAAATCGGTTTACCTTAGGAATGATGAGGATAAGAAGAAAGGAGTCGAGTATATCATGAGTAAGATACTAGGGTACTACAAAGAATGCCTAGAGTTAGGACCTAAATACCGAACCGGCCAAGATGAAATCAGTAGTGGAACTAGTGAAAACCAGAATGGAGAAGTCACGTAAGGAATAAGACTACGAGTCTAGCTAAAAGACTCTCAAATAAATAGAAGCGCTTATTAGGAGGCAACCCAATTTTTAAATTCCGCATTTTAGGAGTGTCGTGTGTTTTTAATTCTTTATTTGTTTATTGTTATTGTTTGAAAATTATTGTGATCATGCTTTGCTATGTTTTTAACTTCGTCTTAATCTCATTCAAAGGTATTTGACAAAGATAAGTGTAGGGGAAAATCCGGTTTATAAGAACCAAATTTTCAAACAAGTCAAGATAAATAATTTAGGTTAATTTGCGTCTTGTGTGATCCAGTCATATGTTTGTGTTAATAATTTTCATGGTTTTGCAGTAACATTTTTACAGGAAATACTTGATGGATATGCGTGCAGAAAATTTTGAACGAGAAAAAAAGTATAATTCTCTACAGTTAGTGGAGACGACGTCTGATTTTCCAAACGGCGTCCCTACTCTAGTACAAGAAAATTTCGATTTTTGTTTTAAAATCTTTTGCATAATTTCCAAAATTTGTAAATTGCTTAAAAGATCTGCAGTAAACAACGAATAACTTTAACACATTCATCCTATCTTTTTAATAATAAGTCTGTTGTTGAGTCAAAACGTAAAGTTATATAGTTCTATGTCTATTATTCTTGTCAATTTTCAGCTAGGTATGTTTACACCATGTCTTTGATTTGCAGGTTATATTTGATAAGGAGAAGCCCAAGAGTTCTTTGGAGTTTCATGAGGATAATTCTTGGATGACGATTTAGCCGATATCATTATTTCTTCTCCAAATTTAAGCATTACCAGGGGAGTACTAGTTTCTTTCGCCCTCTTTTCTCTTCTATTTATTTATTTACAGGTACTTCATAGAACATTGGGGACAATGTTCAAAATAAATGTAGATGGAAATAAAATCCTTAGAAACAATTCCACCATTTGTCTTTCATTGAACTTAAAATTATGAGTTATCTATCGAAACATAAATCGTAAAGGGAAATTTTAACCCAAATTTAAATTTTTCATCACATAACCGGTGAAACTAAGTAGCTAGAGCGTCTCATTGATAGGGAATTATACGACTAGCACAAAAACCCTTCCACTCAAATGAATTCACCCCCAAAATTATGAGGTTAACGCCCCTAGATCTTTAGGAGTTTGGGTATACACCATTGATGCCCAAGATAGTTTATATCTCTAAGCTTTCTCGAGTTAGGGTTCGAATGCAGTCATATGTTTCTATTCCGTCTTTGTTACGGATGTGTACGTATGGTCTTGTCACCTTTTCTGGAGCTATTAGCATTGATATTAGAGTATACCGGTAGTATACAACTTCTAGAACTTGCTTTGGTGATGCACCCCGAGACTGCGCCGTGAGTAATAATATTTGCTAAATGATAAGAGGCACTAGGATTAACCCATGTTTAAAACCTGTAATTGTTATTTTAGTCACCCCGACTATATAACTATCCCACACCCTTGTTCGCGCTCACTTTTAGTGCGAGATCCCCCTAGTGAAACCTCAACCATACCCTTAAACCAATTATGCCACCCAAAACCTTAGCCTACCCTACATGTATTCGTATTTAGTACATCGTTGTTTTACACACTTAGTTAATTAATGGAATACACGGTTGCTAATTCCTTATCCTTGTATATATTGTTTTGGGGTGATTGGGATTCATGGTAGTATTTATTTCGCGGAAGAATGAGGAAGAAAAGTTAAGTTAAGACCCCTATATGTTTGCTAAATAGTCTACATGTTATTTTGATCCAACCAATTCGGGTCATTAGATTAATTTGCTTATCGAGTCTGTAAAAAGTTCAAGTGTAGGGGTGATCTATAAACCTCATTGATGTATTATATGTTGCAAATGGTAGGGCAAAAGTGTATCAAAAAAATATATATATTAAAAGTAGAATATATAGTTAAATATATATATATACATACATATATATATACATACATATATATATACATACATATAGATAATATACATACATATATATACATATATGTATACATATATGTATATATATATATGTATATATAAATGTAATATTATACATATAATATAAATATATATATATATATATAATATATATATATATATAGTATATATATATATAGTATATATATATATTACATATAATATATATATATATTAAATATATATATATATATATATATATAATATATATATATAATATATATAAAGAAATATATTACATATATATATATATATATATATATATATATATATATATATATATATATAAAGTAGAAAAAAATGTACGGGCTACCATTTGTGTTTATCAGTTTTATTAGTTAGTTTATTTATTCATGTTCAATATAGAGTTAAGAAAAGAAAAAAAAGAGTTTGATGTAGATTTTTGTAGAGTTTGTATATCTTGTCCGATTCTTTGACTAACAAGCACGCCAACGTGTATTCTCATAAGATAGTTGACTAACCACTTCACTCAAATCCACCCAAATGTCACTCTCCCAAATGCCATCCATTTCTGTTTACATGTATCCCACATAATTACACATCACAACCCTTTAAAGTCCTCTTTGATGGTAACTATTAGTACTTACACTAGTAGTGGTTTGATCCTTTATCAAGCCTATGGTAACTTATATGCTATGACTAGGTAATGAATGTTAAATTTTTGATATCCATATTGTTATAATTCATTATACACCGAGAGAGAGAGAGAATCCAAACACTTATTATGAGGTGCTAGTGTATTTTTCCCGTGTTTGTAGTTACGAGGTCTAATTGGTTATGCTATGAAGCCTTTAAAGAGTAAGTTAAATGCCCTCGATATGTATATTGTTAAGGTAGAAAAGCTTATTTTCTTGAGGGCAAGCAAATCCTAAGTGCAGGGGTATGTGATGAGGTGTAATTTTATACACTTTTTCAGGGTCATTTTACCCTTATAATCATGCAAAAATGTCTTAAATATGTTCTTAATCATTTATTTTTGCATTTTTAGAATTTGGAAGACATTTGGTGGAAATACACGTGATTTGGGCTCAATTTGGGAAGAAAACGGACAAGGTAGCTAACGGGTATGAAGATTGATGAAGATTCAAGACCAGGCTTTGGAGACGCCGTCTGAATATTCCTGACCGCGTCTGGACTCAAGTGGGACGCCGTCTGAATCATGGAGACAGCGTCTGGACCAGCCGTCAAGTTTGAAGACCCAAAGAAACCCTAGCTTGACGACAGCGTCTGGAAAATGGCGACGCCGTCGCGGCCTGAATTCTATATATAGAAACTCAATTCTACGTTTTTCATATACACTTTTGATAGAAGAAATTAGGGTTTAGTTCGTGGGAGAACAAGGTGTACCAGATTTTGGGAGTATTTTAGGGTTTCCTAACCCTTCTATACTATCCCTAGTTGCTTGATTCATCATAGTGAAGTTCTTTTATCTCTTATCTTTTAATATGTCTTATTGTTTGATATATAATTGTGCTTCCTTTATCTTGAACATGCTAGGCTAGATCTTTTAAGTGTTTTCTTATGATTGTATGTGAATTGGTATGTAGATCTTAACTTTGTTGTCTCTTGTTGATGTGTGTGCATGTTTAGTCCCTTATCGTGAGATCTTGGGAGACATGATTGCGTAGAAAGGATTCCACCGGTAATAGTCTTCATACTACCTTACTTGTGTGTGGATGATCCGATTTAGGTATTAATACAAACGCGTTTAACTAGACTAGGTGCCTTGTAATAGTCATCATACTACCTTACTTGTGCGTTGCTCTAGTTAGTTATTTTGTAGACGGCGTTTTCGTGTTCGCCATGCATTAGAATAGTACCTACATATACATCACAAGTGTGACAAGGCAATAGAGTTAGGAGAAGCTACCAAGGATCATACATGATTAAGTAAACATTATTCTCTCATCATACAAATTCCCCTAATCTTAGTTAGTTTAATTTAGTTTTAATTAGTAGTTCAAAACAAACCACCTTCAAAACCCGAGATTTTACCTGCTTTCTTAAAATATAAAAATACAAAACTAATCTTCTCTCAACCTCTAGTTCTTAGCTACATTCAATTAGGACCTTTACTGATGCCTATTCCCCTAGATAACGATAACAACCCCCATATCTTGCCTATACTACACTACAACGGTTAGGTACCCTGCCTAGGGAGTTGTAAAACTTGAAGTGAAGTTTACAACCTCATCAAAAGTTTTTGGTGCCGCTGCCGGCGAATAGCAACTAGTTTAGGTTCTGATTTTATTTAGCTTAGATCTACTTACTTGAATCCTTTCGAGTTAGATTTTATTTTATGTCTAATTAGCTTTCTTGTAGTCTATCTTTTCTTCGTGTTTTTGTTCGTAAAATTGTTTTCAAAATAGCCTTCTAAATGGTAACACCAACCCATCACCCGAGGTTCCGCCCTCGTTCTTAATTGAAAAAGTTCTTAAACTCAACTCAATCTTAGAGTCATTGAACTTAAAACCACAGTCATCTTATTCTGGAGTTATTTGTAAGAAAGAAATGGATAGTGATGTAATGCTCATAGAACTCATTAAGGATGACGAGTACCCTAGTGGTGATGAGTTGAATAAGGATGAAGATGTAGGAGAAGAGGAATTTAAGGGAAATCACTTTGACAAATTCCTAACTTGTAGTGAGCTTGCATGCCACAAGTACTTGATGCATGACCCGTATTTGTCCAAAATTATAAGAGATCCCATCATCGAAAGAGGAAACCCATCAAATCTTAAGATACCTTGCAACAAAGGACACGGGCACCTCGAAAGGGCCTACATTGAATTAGATTCTTCTTTGAACATCATGAGCAGAAGTTGCTATAACTAGATAATGACAACCCACCTTGCACCTAGGAAGAACCCTAAGAGCCATAGTGGACTTAACAACTTGACGAGTTGAGTTAAAGGAATGCATATGATTCACTTTCAAATGATGAAAAAGAGAATATGAAATCGGTTTACCTTAGGAATGATGAGGATAAAAAGAAAGGAGTCGAGTATATCATGAGTAAGATACTAGGGTTCTACAAAGAATGCCTAGAGTTAGGACCCAAATACCGAGCCGGCCAAGATGAAATCAATAGTGGAACTAGTGAAAACCAGAATAGAGGAGTCACGTAAGGAATAAGACTCCGAGTCTAGCTAGAAGACTCTCAAATAAATAGAAGCGCTTATTAGGAGGCAACCTAATTTTTAAATTCCGCATTTTAGGAGTGTCGTGTGTTTTTAATTCTTTATTTGTTTATTGTTATTGTTTGAAAATTATTGTGATCATGCTTTGCTATGTTTTTAACTTCGTCTTAATCTCATTCAAATGTATTTGACAAAGATAAGTGTAGGGAAAAATCCAGTTTATAAGAACCAAATTTTCAAACAAGTCAAGATAAATAATTTAGGTTAATTCGCGTCTTGTGTGATCGAGTCATATGTTTGTGTTAATAATTTTCATGGTTTTGCAGTAACATTTTTACAGGAAATACTTGATGGATATGCGTGCAAAAAATTTTGAACGAGAAAAAAATTAATTCTCTACACTTAGTGGAGACGACGTTTGGTTTTCCAAACGGCGTCCCCACTCCAGTACAGGAAAATTTCAATTTCTGTTTTTAAATCTTTTGCATAATTTCCGAAATTTGTAAATTGCTTAAAAGATCTGCAGTAAACAATGAATAAATTTAACACATTCATCCTATCATTTTAATAATAAGTCTGTTGTTGAGTCAAAACGTAAAGTTATATAGTTCTATGTCTATTATTCTTGCCGATTTTAAGCTAGGTATGTTTACACCATGTCTTTGATTTGCAGGTTATATTTGATAAGGAGAAGCTCAGGAGTTCTTTGGAGTTTCATGAGGACAATTCTTGGATGACGATTTAGCTGGGATAATTATTTCTTCTCCAAATTTAAGCATTACCAGGGGATTACTAGTTTCTTTCGCCCTCTTTTCTCTTTTATTTATTCATTTACGGGTACTTCGTAGAACATTGGGGACAATGTTCAAAATAAGTGTAGAGGGAAATAAAAGCCTTAGAAACTATTCCACCATTTGTCTTTGATTGAACTTAAAATTATGAGTTATCTGTCAAAACATAAATCGTAAAGGGAAATTTTAACCCAAATTTAAAATTTTCATCACATAACCGGTGAAACTAAGTAGCTAGAGCGTCTTATTGATAGGGAATTATACGACTAGCACAAAAACCCTTCCACTCAAATAAATTCACCCCCAAAATTATGAGGTTTACGCCCCTAGATCTTTAGGAATTCGGGTATCCACCATTGATGCCCAAGATAGTTTATATCTCTAAGCTTTCTCGAGTTAGGGTTCAAATACAGTAATATGTTTCTATTCCGTCTTTGTTACAGATGTGTACTTATGGTCTTGTCACCTTTTCTGGAGCTCTTAGCATTGATATTAAATTATATGAGTATACCGGTAGTATATAACTTCTAGAACTTGCTTTGGTGATGCACCCCGAGACTACGTTATGAGTAATAATATTTGCTAAATGATAAGAGGCACTAGGATTAACGCATGTTTAAAACCTGTAATTGTTATTTTAGTCACCCCGATTATAGAACTATCCCATACCCTTGTTCGCGCTCACTTTTAGTGCGAGATCCCCCTAGTGAAACCTCAACCATACCCTTAAACCAATTATGCCACCCAAAACCTTAGCCTACCCTACATGTATTCGTTTTTAGTACATCGTTGTGTTACACACTTAGTTAATTATTGGAATACACGGTTGCTAATTCCTTATCCTTGTATATATTGTTTTGGGATGATTGGGATTCTTGGTAGTATTTATTTCACGGAAGAATGAGGAAGAAAAGTTAAGTTAAGACCCCCATATGTTTGCTAAATAGTCTACATGTTATTTTGATCCAACCAATTCAGGTCATTAGATTAGTTTGCTTATCGAGTCTGTAAAAAGTTCAAGTGTAGGGGTGATCTATAAACCCCATTGATGTATTATATGTTGCAAATGGTAGGGCAAAAGTGTACAAAAAAAGTAGAAAAAAATGTACTGGCTACTATTTGCGTTTATCAGTTTTATTAGTTAGTTTATTTATTCATGTTCAATATAGAGTCAAGAAAAGAAAAAGAAAGAGTTTGGTGTAGAGTTTTGTAGAGTTTGAATATCTTGTCCGAGTCTTCGACTAGCAACCACGCCAACGTGTATTCCCATAAGATAGTTGACTAACCACTTCACTCAAATCCACCCAAATGTCACTCTCCCAAATGCCATCCATTTTCGTTTACATGTATCCCACATAATTACACATCACAACCCTTTAAAGTCCTCTTTGATCGTAACTATTAGTACTTACGCTAGCGGTGGAGGTTTGATCCTTTTATCAAGCATATGGTAACTTATATGCTATGACTAGGTAATGAGTGTTAAATTTTTAATTTCCATATTGTTATAATTTATTATACACTGAGAGAGAGAGAGAGTATCCAAACACTTATTGTGAGGTGTTAGTGTATTTTTCCTGTGCTTCTAGTTACGAGGTCTAATTATTTGTGCCATAAAGCCTTTAAAGAGTAAGTTAAATGCCCTCGATATGTATCTTGTTAAGGTAGAAAAGCTTATTTGAGTGAGGGCAAGCGAATCCCAAGTGTAGGGGTATGTGATGAGGTGTAATTTTATACACTTTTCGGGGTCACTTTACCCTTATAATCATGCAAAAATGTCTTAAATATGTGCTTAGTCATTTCTTTTTGCATTTTTAGCATTTGGAAGACATTTGGTGAAAATACACTTGATTAGGGCTCAATTTAGAAAGAAAACGGACAAGGTAGCTAACGGGTATGAAGATTGATGAAGGTTCAAGACCAGGCTCTAGAGACGCCGTCTCAATATTCCCGACCGCGTCTGGACTCAAGTGGGACGCCGTCTGAATCATGGAGACAACGCCTGGATCAGCCATCAAGTTTGAAGACCCAAAAAAACCCTAGCTTGACGACGGCGTCTAGAAAATGGTGACGCCGTCGCGACCTGAATTCTATATATATAAACTCAATTTTACGTTTTTCATATACACTTTTGATAGAAGAAATTAGTGTTTAGTTCGTGGGAGAACAAGGTGTACCAGATTTTGGGAGTATTTTAGGGTTTTCCAACCCTTCTATGCTATCCCTAGTTGCTTGATTCATCATAGTGAAGTTCTTTTATCGTTTATCTTTCAATATGTCTTATTGTTTGATATATAATTGTGCTTCCTCTATCTTAAACATGCTTGGCTAGATCTTTTAAGTGTTTGCTTGTGATTGTATGTGAATTGGTATGTAGATCTTAACTTTGTTGTCTCTTGTTGATGTGTGTGCATGTTTAGTCCCTTATCATGAGATCTTAGGAGACATGATTGCGTAGAAAGGATTCCACCGGTAATAGTCTTCATACTACCTTACCCGTGTGTGGATGATACCCTTTAGGTATTAATACAAACGCATTTATCTAGACTAGGGGCCTTGTAATAGTCGTCATACTACCTTACTTGTGCGTTGCTCTAGTTAGTTATTTCGTAGAAGGTGTTTTCGCGTAATTCACCATGCATTAGAATAACACCTACATATACATCAGAAGTGTGACACGGTAATAGAGTTAGGAGAAGCTATCAAGGATCATACATGATTAAGTAAACACTATTCTCTCATTATACGAATTCCCCTAATCTTAGTTAGTTTACTTTAGTTTTAATTAGTAGTTTAAAACAAACCACCTTCAAAACCTGAGATTTTACTTGCTTTCATAAAATATAAAAACACAAAAATAATCTTCTCTCAACCTCTAATTCTTAGCTACATTCAATTAGGATCTTTACTCACGCCTATTCCCTTAGAGAACGATAACAACCCCCGTGTCTTGCCTATACTACACTACAACGGTTAGGTACCCTGCCTAAGGAGTTGTAAAACTTGAAGTAAAGTTTACAACCTCATCAGCTTCTGTACTTAAGTTTACTGTTATCACATTTTAATACGGTTAGGGCCGTTTTCAAGCCCGAAGTAGCTACTTTTGGTATCTTGCAACCTTTAAAGTGTAGTCTTATTGAAAATACAAATGCTTTTGTTCATATATAAGGACTCAAACATGATTACGTAAACAAGATATGTAACTTAAAAGTAACATGCCTTCATGCCATAACATATTAGACGTGTTTAACTGTTGGTTTGTAATTCTCATGAAACTAAACAATTAGATGTGCATCTCCATTTTTATAGATACACATGATACCCGGGTGAGCCTTAGCTTGCAAACTAGTGCTTCTACAAGTAAAGGATCAAGTATCATAAAAAGTAAGAGTGAATTACAAAAATAGTCATTGTGGTTTGTCAGGTTTCTCCAAAATAGTCCTTATACTTTCTCTTTCAGTCCAGGCTATATCTTCGTGGTATAGCTTTTCTACAGATCTGATTAAAAAATTTAACGTCGTTAATTTTGATCGTTAAATGCACAAACGGACAAGTAAAATGACGCAAATACTCATGTTTTCTTCCTCTTGTATTTCATATTGAGTATATGTATTGTTTCTATAGTAATTAAAGTTGAAAAATAATCAGCTCAACGTTTGTTAATCTTTTACAAATTTACATAAACTATAAATTTCAATCAATCTACTAAACAAACACAAAAAAACCTTGTGGTTTGTACAAGCAAAGGATTCTCTAAAATAGTCCTTATACTTTGCTTCTACAAGTAAAGGATCAAGTGTCACAAAAAGTAAGTTAGAAAAAGGATTCGTTAGCTAGAAAATCAAAACGGGTCATTTTTAGGGTTTTAATAAAAAACACATGGGTTTGAGGATTCAAGGCTTCAAACAAGAGTTTATATATGATCTTAAGAGTATTATGAACATTCTAATACAGATTATAAGCTTATTGAACAAGAACTAAGCTTACTTGAGCTAGAAATGGGTCGAAATAGAGAGTTTTTCAGCTTATGGCTTATTATAATAAGCTAAAATAAGATGTTCTAATGTAAAAAAAGTTTAGAAAAAGGATTAGTCAAAAACGCATGGGTTTGAGGATTCAAGGCTTCAAATAAGAGTTTATATATGATCTTAAGAGTATTATGAACATTCTAAAACAAATTATGAGCTTATTGAACAAGAGTTTGAGCTTACTTGAGCTAAAATGGGTCGAATGAGGGTTTTTGGGTTCGTACGCCTAGAAACAACTTCAAGGGCTTCCTTCTCTTGATTATTGGCTTCTATTCTGATCTTAGGTACTTTAATTGATCCTCCTTGGTCTGATTTAGAACTCCATTTGAGTGGTGATGAGTTTTTGAGGTTTGATTTGAAAGAGTGCGTGTTTCGGCTATATATAGGGTTTGAAAACCCTTAGTGCCCAAGTTTTACACCTTGGAGGCCAGGCCAAGAATACTTGGTGGCTAAGGGTCAAGGGTTGTAGATAGATGACTAAGGAAGGCTATAGGTGATTCATGGAAGCTAGGAGAGTAGTTATGCAAGGTGGTGAGGGTGTATGTGGGTTTAGGATTAAGGTTTAGGGTTTAGTTTTAAAAGGTTTAGGATTTAGTTTTAGGTTTAAAGTAAAATTAGGGTTTTAGGGTTTCGTTTAGGGTTTAGGATTTTAGATTAGGGTTTTAAGATGACTTATGGTTTAGTTTTAGGGTTTAGAAGTCATGCATTAAGTGCTTGTACCTTGTGATAGAGTGGTGGTAAGAAACTACAGTGATTTAGGAGGTAAAATGACCTAGTTTGGTTTTCTTGCATTATTGACTTGCACATTGAGCTTAAATGAGTTGTACATTGACTTGGAGGGAAATTATATTTCAAATGTTGTGCATTGTACACTTGTACACATTCTTGAAGGTTTGCACCTTCATTTTATATGTATACATTACATATAATTAGGGTTTTGATATAAATGTTAACAGATAAAGTCTGTTTTGATATAACGTTGTAAATGGTATGTTAAATGGATAATGTACTTGGTAAAAATGATTATAAGATATAGACTTGATATATTAGGATGTTTACATGATATAAACATAGATATAGATGACATTGGTGGAGGTTGCGTGAGCTCGTTTACTTTAGAGATGCAAGTTACGTTGCATAATGAGATAAAGCAAAAATTTCCCTGTAAAAAGGTGGTATATATATAATAGATGGATATTACAGTTCATCTAATTTAATAGATGGATAATTACATTGATGAAAATTACGGGTTGTTATGTTTGTCGTAACATTATTGGAGATCATGGAATAATAGCATTTAACATGATCTTGAGACCTAGTCGGCCACAATGAGCCGCTGCTTTTATGTCATGCCATTAAAGCTTTCTCCATCTCTCTTCTCAAAACCTTAGTATCTTTCTATCAAGCCGTCACAAGCAATATCGCATTATCTTCTTTTTCCCCATGTTGCGTGCAACTGTTTTCCTTTAGATCTATTATATTATAAATATATATTAAAAGGCAGAAATTGGTTTTCGTGCCACATTAATATGCTTCGTGGGTCGACCCGTTCTTAAACCACTCGACCCGATGTTCTTAAACCACTCGACCCGATGTTATTTTTTTTCCTTGCTAAAACCCGATACTCTCCCGCCACTGTCTCCTCTCTCTCTCTCATATCTTTAATATGGAATCCAGATGGCTTCTTCTCATGCTGCATGAGTGCCATCTGGAAACCATATCCTTTGATGGTATATATGATGTGTTTTTTATTTTTTTATTTTTATTTTTTTCAAACTTGATCTTCAGTTGGATAGACAGGTTAATGATGTTTACAATATTTATTTGTTATTTATTTATTGATCAGGATAATTAGGTTTTCCAGGTCCTTATGTTTGACTGCTATAGTTGTTGTTGCTTGCCTTAAATAATGTGTTACTTAAGTTTAGGTTTAGTTTGTGGTTCTTGATGAGGATTGGTATTTGTAATATGTGTCTTCTTGCTGGTGCTTCTACTTCCTCGGTTTTACCACTATATTTGTTGATGCTTGCATTAAATAGGTCGTTACTTAAGTTATTCCTTTTGTTTGGTCATACATTGGGTTATCAGGCTTTAGTTTCTTATTTTCCCCTTAGGTTTCACTTTCGTTGTAGCCTTGGTTTGTTGCTTCTTGCGTTAAATAATGTTTTACTTAAGTTGTTGCTTTCGTTTGGTCATACATAGGGTTATCAGGATTTAGTTTGTTATTTGCCCCTTAGGTTTCACTTTAGTTGTAGCCTTGGTTTAGTCGGTTTGATTGTTGCCTTTGTTGGGTGGGCGGCTTGGTACAGTCACTTTTGGTGTATTAGGCGTATTATGTAACTTTAGGTTTGTCACACTTTCCTCGAAACCCTGGTCTGAATGTCGTTTTGTTTTCAGAAGACTTGTGTAGTTGGTGTTTGCTCATACCATCGGCAGAAAAAAAGAAAGCGGTCAGTTTACATGTGAGATGGACTGTACCACTCTAGGTATGAGACTGTTTTTTAGCTCTTATTAATGTTTCCCACTTATTATTTTTTGGTTTTCATGTTTATCTTGTTTGAATTATCTAGCTGATGCATGTGGCCCGAATGTTGATATTGAGGCGACCTTGGTCCAGCAGTCTGGCGTACCCCCTACTGAAGAGACCTCTGTATTGGCCATTGTCCGACAAGAATTTACACCTCCATTTGAAGAAGGTGTTCGTGATCAAAATATTAGTGTTAGTCAAAATGCGAGGAGGTGTTTGTTACCCTGTTTCTCAGCTGCGGCTGCTAGTGATAATAGGTTTCCTCCGACAGTTGAGCCACAGATTCAAACGGTTGTTGCTGTTGACGTCCGTAACACTACGAACAAAAACTGCATTCCTATTTCCAGGGTTTTTGATCGTTTTAGAAATATGCGTGCTACCAGCGATCAGGCAGAATATATGTCTCAGACAGGTATGCATATTTACTTATGTTCATATGTGTACTTTAGGTATTGTTATACGTACTTTCGATAGTTTAGGTATTTACTTATGCTCTTTTTTATACTGTTTTAGCCAGTTGTAGTCGTCCTCTTATCGCTGTCGATAGTGGGAATCGTGGTTCAGTTTACACAGCTGCTGTGCCCGTATCTAATGTTCCTAAAGCTGCATTGGCTGGGCTTATTAGCAATAACACAACGAAGAACTTAAAGCACACATGTGATGTATTGATACATCTTTTCTTTTTTGTTATAACTTTTGTTGTCAGTGAGTTAAAAAAACTATTTTTTTTATTTTATTACAACACATCATAGAGTTACATACAAACCAGCTTCGGTCAGCCGCTTTTTAATAACTTCTACGCCAATAGTTTACACAAACATTTAACATACGCTAAAACTAGCACAACATATAGTAGATGAACAGGAATTGCTTCTGACCACTAAACTACAATCGTGTGTTTCTACTAAGAGCTCAATCTCGCTAATGAAATTATTCTTTGTCATGTACTTTGAGTTGCATTTCTGGGGCCATCAAATCAAACGAAGAAGCCGCCTCTGTAATCTTAACCTGCATACTAGTCATTATTTCAACGACTTTCACAACAAGGCACAGATCCATGTAGTCATTTCAAGCTCGCATCATTTATATTTATCCCTCATCCCTTATACAAACCTAGCCTGTGATCTCATTAACTGATTAGCCTAATTTTATATAAGTCTTAAACAAGAATGTTATCGGTCTCTTTATTCGTATTAGTATATGTTAAGTAATAGGTCTTGAGTCGTGGAGTTCAATGTCTTGGATATAATCTATTATGTCTATTTTCGGGGCTAAAGCAATATAATCAAGCCTTGCCAAGGTTATAAAGCCCATACGCCACTAGTTGGTATATGTTTATAAATAGGGACCCTCTCGGTTCACACATGAGATGAGTTTTGTGTTGCTGTGAGATCGTTTAAGCCCATCTAGGAAATGTTTTACAGATAATATAAATATGCACAACAGAAATATAAAGAACATTATATTATCAAACAAGGTTTTTATTATCAAACGTTGTTTGGCCTTGACCCAAATCTAAACTTTGGATTACAAAACTAAACTATTAGCTAAATTACCATTAACAACTAACTAACTGTGTAGCACACAGCAACGTTTTACTAGACTCTCATTGTTACGACTCTGCTATTCTAAAACCTATGTCTGATCTCTTTATATAGGGAAAGGATCATGCCTTACAAATGGAAGTAATCAATGATTAGGAAACTAATTTAAACCAATTTAATACTTCTTACTTTAACTTGTAAAATCTTTGACCAAATCTTCGAATAATTTTGCCACCAGCTTTAAAATCAACAATAAATAAAGAGCAACTTATAGATCCTGATGGGCATGGTATGGAATTTTGGGGCATGGAGAGTTACACTAAGGAAGATCTTAAGTTAAGGGAGATAGCAATATAGTCAGTTTACAAGGAAAGTAATGTTTCATTCATAGGAGATATTACATCTCAACTTCATTGAAGCTTTTGCTTTAAGTGATGAAAGATCGTACACGACTTTTATTTATCTCATCAGAACAAGAATCCAACAATCTTCCTTATTATTATGATGATCAATAAACAAGACGTGTACTGAAACTTTCATCAAAAAGCCAAACTTCCCCTGAAGTTGATATGTAATCATCTCCCTGTGAATGAAACAAAACTTCCTTGTGAAAACTGCTAACGAGCTTCCCTTAACTTAAGCTCTTTCCCCTTAAACTTTAAACCTCCATGCCAAACTCTCCATATCCATGCCCTCCACAGGATCTATACAGTTGCTCGTTCATATAATCTTCCTTCCCTTTTTTGTCTTCATCAATAGGAGGACTGTATCAACTTTGATCTTCACAACCACACATCATATATCAAGACTTTTAGTCCAAGCTTTCCACTGACTCAAATTACCCTCCATGAAGTTCAATATAAATAATGAACTCAAGCAGTAGAAATAGTTAACACTATCAGTATATAAAAAAGAACTAGCAGTGAGTAATGACATTCCCTGAAACTGTGCATGAACATCTATCACTACTATGTATGAGGCTTTTGTTATGATTACTGATTAAGAAAAACCGAGTATAAAAAAACGAATTTGATGAAGAAGTAGAATTATCCCGAACTTGTGTCCTATTTCTTGTTATATCCTACGTGACTCCAAACCTTATACTGAACCAGAGAAGTATAAGTAGAACCGCAACCACTTGAAGAATCCCTCAATTTATCCAATTAAATGAGACACTGTAGCACGTACAAACGTAACTCCATATAAGTGATAGCCCAATGTGCGCATAAAGCATTATAAAGAAAATGCTGTGCCCGTATCTAATGTTCTTAAAGCTGCATCGGCTGGGCTTATTAGCAATAACAAAATGAAGAACTTAAAGCACACATGTGATGTATTGATACATCTTTTCTTTTTTGTTGTAACTTTTGTTGTCAGTGAGTTAAAAAACTATTTTTTTTATTTTATTACAACACATCATAGAGTTACATACAAACCAGCTTCAGTCAGCCGCTTTTTAAAAACTTCTACGCCAACAGTTTACACAAACATTTAACATACGCTTAACTTAAGCACACATATATAATAACAGATTTGTTCGGACCACTTACTACATTCGTGTGTTTCTAACTAAAGCCTCAATCTCGCTATGAAATTATTCTTTTCATGTACTTTGATCTGCATTTCTGGGGCCATCAACATCAAACGAGAAGCCGCCTCTGTATCTTTAACCTGCATACGCCTCATTATTTCAACACTTTCACCAACTGCGTCAGACCATGGTATCATTTCAAGCTCCTTCATATATTCATCCCTCATCCTTACAACCTTCGTAATCTCATTAGACTGTTAGCCTTAATTTTATATCAGTCGAACAAGAATGTTATCGGTCTTATTAGTCGTAATTAGTCTTGTTAAGTAATAGGCTAGTCGGGTTTAATGGGCTTGGATTATAATCTAATATTGTCTATGTTTCGGGCTCAAAGCCCAAGATAAGCCAAGCCCGACCCAAGTTAAAAGCCCATACGCCACTTAGTGGGTTAAGGGTATAAATAGGACCATCTCCACACATGGAGATGGCGTTGGTTGCTATGGAGATCTTTTAAGCCCATCTAAGATATGTTTTACAGATAATATAAATATGCACAGCGGAATAATAAGAACATTATATTATCAAACAAGGTTTTATTATCATACGTTTTCACCTTGACCCAAATCTATACTTTGGAACTACTAACTAACTATTAGCTAAATTACTATTAACTAACTAACTACTGTGTACACTCACACATATGTTTACTAGACTCTCATTGGTCGACTCTGCTATGTCTAAAACCTATGTCTATGATCTCTTTATATAGGGAGAGATCATGACTTACAAAGGAAGTAAATCAACATGATAAGGAAACTAATTAAACCAATTTAAATACTTTCCTAATCATTATCTTGTAGAAAGAATATTTGACCAAATCTTCATATTATTCCACCATTCTTCAAGTTGTAATTATCTCATTCACAGCTTAATCGCTTGTTTGACTGCATTTGAATGAGATCTTCAATCAGCATTAATGTTGTTTGACTGCAATAAATGAGAAGATAACTACTGTTTGACTTCAAGCCTTCTAGAATCCCATAATGCTGAATTAGTCCTTCTTGTTTCATTCTTTTGTTCTTTTGTCTCATCAAATCTGTAAATCCCAACAATCTTCCCCTATTTGATGATGACAAAACAAACAAATTCTTGCACGAACTTCCCTTGAAGTTGAGATCATGGATCTCCCTGAATGAAACAATCTTCCTTTGTAAACTGCTTCCCCTTAACTTAAGATCTTCCCCTTAAGTTATCAATCTCCATTCCATGCCACCACAGGATCTATAAGTTGCTAATCATATAATCATCTTCCCCTTTTTGTCTTCATCCAATAGGGAACATATAAGCAACTTTGATCTTTACAACCTCAAATCATATATCAAAACTTTTAATCCAAGCTTTCCACTGACTCAAATTACCCCCCATGAAGTTCAACACAAATAATGAACTCAAGCAGTAGAAATTTTAAACTAGCAGTATTAATAATGACTAGCAGTAGTAATGACCTTCCCCTGAAACTGTGCATGAACATCTTCAATTCTGTAGGCTTTTTGTAGTGATTACTGATGAAGAAAACTGAGTATTACGAATTTGATGAAGAAGTTGAATATCCCAAACTTGTGTCTTATGTCTTGTTTATCCACGTGACTCCAAACTTATACTGAACCAAGAAGTATAAGTAGACCGCAACCTCTTGAAAGAATCCTCATTTATCCTATTAAATGAGACACTGAGCACTACAACGTAACTCCTTTAAGTGATAGCCAATGTGCGCATAAAGCATTATAAGAAAAATCACACATTGCTAGATTCTTTAAGTCTTCGTCAACACCATATAAAATGAACAAGTTATCTTTAAAGTGTAACACCCACTTTAAGATATGATAAGAACACGCACCTGTGAAACTCAACTACAACATCAAATAAGTGATAATCAATCGTCTTCGTAATCACATCTTCAATAAATCCAAAAACAGCCTTTTTCAATTTAATTGAATCTTTGTCCCATCCGAGAACCAAGCTGTGTGTTATCCGTTATCGCATAAGGCTAGCAGTACAAACTCATTTAATACTAGCAGTACTAACACACGAAGCAGTAGCATTAAACACGAACCAACAACATAAATAATTCGTTAAGCCTGAGCAGTAGTAATATTAGTTGACAATACAAATCATCTTTGGGCAACACAAAGTACCAACGAGCAACATTAACATCTCGAATTACTACTAGTAGTATTATCACAAAGCTAGCAGTAGTAAATTTCTTGTAAGCCCAATGCTAGCAGTACTAAAAAGCATGTAGCAGTATTAAGTTTACCTTTGCTCGTTCAACAAATCCTCATGTGTCGTCCTTAGCACTTAGTACTGTTGTAAGTAGAAACATTCCATGAATTTACTTTGGCAGCATTAACCAAATACACAAGCAGCACTAATGTTCCTCCGTTAATAGTATGATCATCCCATGTAGAAGTACTTACCAATTACTACAATGCTTCTGAGCAGTATAAACAAACCTTGTGATCCTAGATCAAGAGCCCCGAGGCTCTGATACCAATTGTGGAGATCTTTTAAGCCCATCTAGGATATGTTTTACAGATAATATAAATATGCACAACGGAATAATAAGAACAATATATTATCAAACAAGGTTTTATTATCATACGTTTTCACCTTGACCCAAATCTATACTTTGGAACTACTAACTAACTATTAGCTAAATAACTATTAACTAACTAACTACTGTGTACACACACATGTTTACTAGACTCTCATTGGTCGACTCTGCTATGTCTAAAACCTATGTCTATGATCTCTTTATATAGGGAGAGATCATGACTTACAAAGGAAGTAAATCAATATGATAAGGAAACTAATTAAACTAATTTAAATACTTTCTTATCTTTATCTTGTAAATCTTTGACCAAATCTTCATAATTTTCCACTAGCTTGTAGAATTCTGATATGCTAGATTTAGTCCTTATGTTTTATTCTTTTATTTATTTTGTCTCATCAAATCAAGAATCCCAACAGTTGCCATTTCTCAAATTTCATGTGTGTGTAACCATACCATTCTCTCTAATATAATCTTTCTCTCTTGTTTCACTCTCTAGTTTATCTCTCTACTTTTCTCTATTTTTTCTAGCTTATTGCTTATTGGTATGGCTTATTAGTGTGACATGGGTTAAGTTTTTGGGATAACATTTGGTATCAAGAGCCAAGGGGTGGATAAGTGCTTATTTGTGGTGTTAGTCAAACGTTTTTATTTCCAACTGTTTACATCGTCTCATTTCATTTTTTTTATTATTAAAGTTGGTTTACACAAATATTTGTTTAACGTTTCATAAATAAGTCAACTGTTTTAAAATTAGCTTCACAAGTTGGTTTTGTTTAAGGAAACATCACATATTTGTGTTGTGATTCATTTAACCACACACGCTTTCATTTTTTTTGTTTTTGTGTTGTTTCTTTGTGTGGCTTAAAACGTGCTTATCATAGCTTATTTACAAGTGCTTTTTTACAAGCTTCTTGTGGTTATTCTCGTTGGAAAAGTTGGCGGTTTTTGGGCAACGAAGAAAGACGCATTCAAGGTGTTTGATCTATTGCCAAACCGATCTAGTCATTGTGCTTCAAGAACCGATCTAGTCACGAAACCGATCTAGTCACCAAACCGATCTAGTCACAACGACTTGGAACCGATCTAGTCACAACGACTTGGAACCGATCTAGTCACCTCACTACTTGAAGCCGATCTAGTCATTTCTTCTTCAACCGAACGAGTTCATCTCAACGAGCACCGAACTAGTTCAAGCTTTTACAACCGAACGAGTATCAAACCAAGTGGAACCGAACTAGCAAAGTTTGAATCAACGACAAAATCTACACGTTTAAGTTATTTTTTTGGTTTTTCGGTTTCGTGTGACGTTCAAAGACGGGACTTAAGACATACACCATTACGATCGTGAACTCGTTTTGATCATCGTGATATATTCATTTTTTACCGTCGATAACCGTTCGAGCTTAAAAGATAAAAACTATATTCGTAACCCTAATTTCTAAATTTAAAACGAAAGTGATATAGTTTTGGAGGGACTGAATTTGCATTAATTACCAAGTTTGAAAAGATGGCACATGCAGCCCCTCTCTTCAAAGGCAATTTTTCAAAAACCAAGATCCTTGTTGCATTAATTATTCCTTCTTTTTTCATTTTTTTGGAATTTGTGTTGGACTTTAATTCGGACTAAAAGGACAATTACTCAACACAACAAACACAACCAATCAAACCAACAATCAACTTAATCATACTTGAAATGTCAATTAATTATTCATTCACGGTTTCTTCTTGATTTTGTAAAATCCCGCGAAAGATACGATTCTTTTCTCGGTTTTAATCAAAGATTTGTAAAATCCCGTGAACGTTAATTCATTTAAAACCACAATCAATCACTTCATAACACTTAAGATCCGATATCCATTTACAACAACATCATTCATAATGTCAAATTCAAATACCAATTTGCAAACTCAAACATCAAGTGTTCTTCAGAATGTCACAGTTTCTTCGTGTTCAAATTCTAACATTCAAGAGAAGACACAACTTTCAAGAAGTAGATGCATGCACAGTCTTAAAGAAATCAAGTCTCTATTTAAGTTTCTCTCAGAAACTTTACAAGATTATGGCACGATGCCTATCTTCAAGAGAACGTTCTCTCAAGACTTGGATTTACTAGAAAATCATCTTACCAAAGAAATAATTTCTCAGACTGATTGCAAGACTACTTTGACAAAACTCAGAACAACGTTTGAAAATGCTTTCAATTCAGAATTCAAAGCGCGTATGCAGAAATATACAAGATTTGATGCTCAATCCTTCTACGATGCAATGCTCTTTAACATGGATTCCATAGGGAAATACATGCTTGAGATAACTCTTCATCAACAACGAACTCCACAATTGTTGAAACAAAAGAAGTTGATGCAAACACAAGAAGATCATTCAAATCCAATTCCAGCATTGAATGTTGATTCATTGAAAGTTGATTTAGTTGTCATACAAAACACTTATTTTGAGAAAGAAGACAATAATTCAGAGACCGCATCCAGCAAATCAGTAAAGGAAAGCAGCTTGAATTCTGAAACAAAAGATGTGCATGCAATCAAATACAAGATGTCAAAATCAAAAGAAAGATGCATGGCAAATTTTCGATCTCTTCATTCACACCTTCAAGTTCTTTCTAAAGAAGACTTAAAAGGTACTCGTATCGAACATGGATTCAAACGGGCATTCATGTCACTCTTTGGTCAAGATGTTGATACTTTCACAAGTACAATGCTCCTCAACGTAGACCAACTACAAAAGCAACTTGACAAAGATGGTTTTCAAGAAGATGGATCCATGTCAGCCTTTTGGGTGGTAAACAACCAGTTTCAGAAGTTCATCGATTCACAGTTTACTTTGGATTATGACAGTCAAATGGCAGAGAAGTACTTTGTTGAATACACTGGAATCGAGGTTAAACACTTCAGAGATATACTACTCCAACACATGGGTAATGTCAAGAAGTCTATTGCTGAAAGAACACGTCATCAAAGACAGTATGATAGACGGGTGAATAAAAGACAGACGTAGACGCAAGAGAGTAAGATTGATACGGGTAAAGCAGTGGATGCTGATTTGGTTGTCACAAAAAGTAGTAGGACAAAATCAGAAGTTCAAGATGAAAGTAGCAAGTCAGGGAATGATACAGATGCTGATGATGCAGATATCAGACCCATTTATGACGAAGAGCCAATGGCTGAGGTATAATTGACTACTGAATGTAATATCTTTGCTATAGGACAACAACATACTGAGCAACCTGAAATCATTAATTTGATACGGGTAAAGCAGTGGATGCTGATTTGGTTGTCACAAAAAGTAGTAGGACAAAATCAGAAGTTCAAGATTAAAGTAGCAAGTCAGGGAATGATACAGATGCTGATGATGCAGATATCAGACCCATTTATGACGAAGAGCCAATGGCTAAGGTATAATTGACTACTGAATGTAATATCTTTGCTATAGGACAACAACATACCGAGCAACCTGAAATCATTAATGAAGGTAGGGTTGACTAGTATCCTGAAAAATGTCAAGTTAAAAGTCATATGATTGATTTATCACTTGATAACCAGACAAGTGAATACTCAAAACAATCTATTGAGTCTGAAAATATTTTACTCAAAAAGACTGTTGCCCAATTTCAAAAATATTTTTCAAGAATGGAAACACATTATATTGCTCTTGAACTTAAATATCAAAATCAAGCTTTAAAATTGGGGCAACATGGTCAAATTTTGAATGCAACAAGTAATAAAGCCAAGATTAAAAAAGAAATTGAAGCTTTTGAAACAATAAACATCGAATTAGAACATAGTGTAGCTAAATTACTTACAAAGAATGAGCATTTAAATAAGGAAAATGAAACTTTGAAAAGGCATTACAAAGATTTGTATGATTCTATTAAAATTACGAGATCTAAGACTATAGAACAAGCAACTTCTTTGCTTGCTAATAATGCTGATTTAAAAGCTCAGATTCAGGAAAAGGTTTTTGCAATTGCAGCTTTAAAAAATGACTTAAGAAAGTTAAAAGGAAATAGTGTAGATGCTAAGTTTGCTAAAACATCAGTCTTGGGCAAACCGGTTTTACAATCACTAAGAAACCAATCAGTTGTTAGACAACCGAATGCATTTAAATCTAAAAGGCCTCAAATGTCAAAACCACGATTTGCCTCCCAAGTTGATGTGAATAACAATTTGTCAAGACCAGTAACTCAGCACTATTTACCTAAGAGAAGATAATCCATTTTTGAAAAACCTGATTATATGATTGCATCTAGCGAATCTAGGTATATTTTTAAGAACATGCCAAGATTTAGTTCAAATGACATGGTTCATAATCACTATCTAGATGAGGCTAGGAAAAAGACACCAGAAAGAGATAGGAACTCAAAAACTAGTATGATGCCTTATGCTAGATTTCAAAGCACCGCTGATGGTAGCAAACCAAAACCTAGGAGCAACAATCAAACACCTAGGAGTTTGCCTGTATCTAAGAGTAGTTGCGTAACAATAATGGTTGTGCCCAAAGCAGATCACTCTAAGAGGTCTAGTTCTTTCTCAGATTCCAAACAATTTGTTTGTTATACATGTCATAAGTGTGTCTTTAATGCAAATCACGATGCTTGTATAACAAAACTCCTAAAGGAAGTAAATTCACGTGCTAAGATTCTATCCTATAAGACCAAAAACCGTAACAAACCCATTGATCAAAAGAGTCATACTCAGAAACCTGGTAGGCAGATCTTTACAGGACATAGGTTTTCTCCTAATAAGACTTCCGCTGTGTATGAGAAAACATCTCCTAGATCTGATCTTAGGTGAAAACCCAACGGGTAGAATTTTCAAATTTGTTGGTCTTAGGTGGATTCCTACAGGAAAGTTCGACTCTTGCACAAGCAAGGTTGACAGTGAAACCCCACATGGTTCAAATGTAGATATCCCTAATATTCATGAATGTAAACAAACTCTGGATGTAAGTGTAGGTACATCAATCAATGTTTAGAAGGAACAAAGTCTTGATTTAAGTGCAAGTACCTTATGTAATGTCAACAAGGAAAATCTCAGAGTGTGGTTGCTGAAAAAGCTGATATCTCATAAACCAGTGTCACAATACATTCACAAATGATAAAATTGCAAAGACGTTTGATCACATCAGATCAAGACTCGATCCTTAATGTCAAATAATGTTTGAACACAGCAGTTCAAGCCTCGAACCTCAATGTCAAATGACGTTTGAATACAACGGTTCAAGCCTCGCTCCACAATGTCAACAGAAGTTCCTACATCAAATATGATAATCATGACGTTAATGCCAGAGTTGGAAAGTCTATTCGGTCCTTTGTTCGACGAATATTTCAATGGAGAAAATCAAGTTGTTTCAAAGTCTTCCGCTGTTACTACTGCTGATGCATCCGATAAACGTCAACAACAACCAGATTCAACTTCATCTACTTCAACTCTAGCAACAACTGTCACTGCTGATGGAAACTTCGACTTGTAAATATTTTTATTTTTCTCTTTATTTTGATTTATAAATATTTTTGAAAAAGAAAATACAAAAATATAAAACCAACAAAAAGAAAATACAAAAATATAAAATCTAGAAAAACAAAATATAAAATCAGAAAAATTTCAAAAATACCAAAAAGAATCTTCTCGACATGTCTCTTGGAATCGATAACATTTACGTACCTAGAAATGTTGATTAACATCGACGTTGAACACAATTTTTCAAAAAGAACTTTCAATGTCAAAATTGTCTACAATATAATTTGTGGTATTTTTCCATAAAAAGTGGTATTTGTTAAAATTGTGTGTTCAACACTCCCTTCCTCGAATAATTTTCAAAGAATTGTAGTACGTAGAATGTCATTTTATGTAAATCAATTTCTGAGGGGGAGCTTTTTAAAACAAAGCCTTTTAATGTGTTGGGTACATCTCATAACTGTCAATTTTATGTATCCAAACACATTATGTGAAATTAAAATGTGGAAACTTAATGTCAATTAATAATATACATTGTTCACTAAGGCATCTCACTCCGTCTTCAACATTTTGTGGTGTCATATCAATTTTTCATTCCAATGTCAAGTTTTAATAAATATTGGTATCCCACATATACTGTTGAAGGGGAGCTATCAAAATCTGAATTCATGCTATATCGTGGTATAATTTTTCTCCCCATGGAATTTTTCATGTCAAATTTTAATCAATTGGTATTTCAAATACTAAGTGTTTTATTATTTAAAATAAGGGGAGAAAATGTGATTAAAATATGTTATAGACGAATGTGATCTTTAAGACTCTAAGTGCAACTCTTTCCTTCATGTGCTAAACAATTTCGAATCTCGGAGCACATGTGTAGGGGGAGTATTTGAAAATAACAATGTCAGAAAATGGTTTTATGGTTTGATCTCATACCCAACAACCTATTAATTTCACGACGATTCTGAAGTCATAAGGTGGTTAGGTATAAGTCCTACGATCCAACCAGAACCGGAGGGATCTACCCAAGGACACTCCATAGTTAGAAATAGCAGTCCTTAGGTATGATTGGAGAAGAATGTGTATAAGGGAAAAATGCAGACTAAGATTGAGCTAACACTGGAACAATCACAACAAGGTGTTAGTAATGACGTCTTGGTAAGCATTGAAGGGGTTGAAGAATGAAAAAGAAATGTATGGATAAAGGGTGAAAAGAAAGAAGCCCTCCTTACACCTTAGGCAGAAACCGGGTCAATACATAATCTATCAAAATCACAAAAAACAACTTAGGCAGAAACCGGGTCATCATAATCTATCAAAAATCACCAAAGATGATTGTTGATATTGAAGTCATTATCTCCTTTGGATCTATATATATAACAAAGTCGTTGATGGACACAGTGATGCAATGCACAACCCAAGCCATTCGGGTTTCTATCAAAGAAATGGGCTCATTTGTCACGGAGATAACATAGTTATTATTAACATCTCACTTGAGATTGTTGATATTGAATAGTGGGTAATATGCTACCTAGCACTTCCGTTATAAAACCAAAATGTGCACAAATCGTGTTAAGCCAAGAAGAGATCAACATTATAAATCTCATTAGGGCAACATATTGTCAAAATACTCTTGCTGAACACCTTTTAAAAGTTCACAAGTTTGTAATACAAAGAGTCATACGTTATTATCTTTGAGATTTGCAGAACATGCGAGTGATACTTAAGTTATTCACAGTGGGAAGATGGCAAATCATGCTTGAGCCTACATCATTCAAGCTCTTGGTAGCGTGATTGCAAGATTCTATGAATCATGCTTTGTGATAAACAGGATATCAATCTGGTCCTGTAAAGATGATTTGACGACTTATTACAGAAAGATTAGTAACTTCTGATTCACTCTTAACGTGCTGTATGCTTTGAGACGTTCCGGTAATGTGTACTAGCAAGCATGGTGAAATCTAATAATTTAGTTAGAAGATCCTACGCTTTGAGCTGGAAACCCTGGAATGGAGATTTCTTTGAATCTACTGATCACAGGTATATGTATTTTACTATAAAAGGGGGAAACATGGAGGTTATGCACCGAAACTAAAGATGAATGACAAAGCCTTATTCATCTATTTATTGTAACTGTTTTTATTTCTGGATAAGACGACGGTGTTGCAGCCTACTTCCAGCGAAAGTCGGGATTCATTAAACCACATGTCTATACTCAAGCTTTAAGTTTAATCGTTCTAAAAAAAAAACATCAAGATAGTTGATACTAAACTTCCTTATCATCAAAAGAGCCTCAAAGTCAATTAAGATCGTTTTATTTTGGGATGATTGTTAGACTTTAATCATATATGTCAGACGACAATGTAACAAGTATGAGCATGTTGGTCTAGAGCATAAGTTGATCAAGGAAGTCAAATCAAGATGATTCAAGGTCATGGGTTGGTGAGGTCAAGATAAAGGCTCACAAGAACATGATTTACAAAGCATGAATGAACTAAGCCTTTACAAACATGGACAAGACCAAAACATGGCAATGCAATAAATGTCCAAAAGTCAATCTTCAAAGTCAGGGGTGACAAGATAAATCAAGCAAACTCCTACAAGAATGTCATCAGTGGTACGGAGGAGTGGAGTTTAAAGAAGAGTACTCAAATTAGGGGAGGATTATTTGCATAATTAATTTAAGTCAAACAAGAAAGCTTTTCAGTCTTAAGAAAGTCAATCTAGGTCTTGTTATTATAATAGGGTAAGTTGGGTTCAACGGGGCTTGGATTATAATCTAATATTGTCCGTTGTTTCGGGCTCAAAGCCCAAGATATGCCTAACCGGCCAAGTAAGAAAGCACCATACGGGCTACTAGTTGGCATATGGGTATATAAATATGATGAATTTATCATAATTAACCTAAAAACCCATCTCTTAATGTGGAATTGTGGGTGTTGGTGACCAATTCTTTCACTTGTGTGTATGTGTTATCTTCCACTCTCTACTTCTCTCTTCTCTTATAAATCTTCCATTTTTCCTTTCTCCTTTTCTAGCTTATTGCTTATTAGTATGGATTATTATTGTGATATGGGTTAAGTTCATGGGATAACAAGATCCTTATGGCAATATAACTTATACCTACTTAAACTATGACCATTAAGCTACTTGAAACAGCTTTTTAAAATCATTTTGAAACTCAAATTCTTAATGAAAAAGCTTTTTGAAAGCAGCCAATTTACTCAGTACATACTGAATGAATTCAGTTTGAAACTGAGTTTTAAAAGACACAAAATTTCCTTATTTGCTGCTTATAAAAGATAATCAAACAAACCAGATGACTTAATGAACTAATTTTAGAAAAATAAGCTGAAAAAGATTAATAATGACCTACAAGCTACTTGCAAACAAAATTTAAGAGTCTAATTCCTATTTTTACCTTCTGATTTCAAAGCTTGAAAAAGACTAATTGACAGTTTCCTATGCTGATGTAGATGACACTAAAAAAATGACCTAAGCTTTAAACTTATAAATGCAAGCCTAAAAATATTGTTCTAACAGTCTATACTAACAAAAACAAGAGCAATTACACTGAAGATTCCTACTAGAAACAATCAAAGATCAAAAGCTTATGGATCTGAGTATATGAACTCAGATTCACTTAACCAATTCACAACCTTGATTTAAGCTAAAATTACCTAATTAAAACCTTAAAACTTAATCACATACCCCTAAATGTAAGATTTGAATTTGGTTTAAAAGACCAAATGGCTTTGACAGCATTAACTTAAGTTAATGCTGTCATACACCAAACACCCCTTTAAATTATCCAATTTCATACTTAGCTTATGTAATTGAGATTTAGAGCTTAGAAGTCAAATACCAGATAATAACAAGCTAAAAATAAACCTAATGAACAAAATTAAGCAGCTAAATAAGCAGAATTAATAAGCTACTAATCTATGCTAATTTTTATGGATTTTTTTAAACTGTTTTATAAAAATGAAGAGTAAATGAAGATCTAAGCTAATAATGAAGCATATTAAGCATTAAACTACTAAAATAAGCATAATTAAGCTAATCTAAACAGAAGTAAGCAAGTAATAAGCAATTATAAGCTAAAATTCAGAAATAAGCTAGAAAATGTAAATAGGAAACTTACAATTGCCTTTGCACAAAACAAGGCTTATAAATGCTCTTTTGAGCTATCAATAAGCTCCAGCTTATCCTAAGATAAGCTGGTGGGGTCCTGGAAGCCCATCCGAGTCTGGCTTCCCTTCCATTTTATAAGCTGTGGTATATTTTGGGTGATTTGAGTCTTAATAAGCTTAGTTAAGCTTTTGAAAGCTTAACTAAGTGAATACTAGCTTGTTAATTAAAAATGACAGCTTATTGAGATTTAACAAATCATTAAAGAGCTTATTAATTCATAATGCTATTAAATGAAAACACACTTTGATAATTGAACATTAAGTAAACATACTTTTATTAATATTGAAAGACTGATTACAAGCTTAAATGAAAAGAAAAGTACATTTATCTAAAAGCAATAAGCTGAAATTACATGAAATTAAGCTAAAATAAACTACAAGCTACACTAAGAAAACTACTCCTAGATTGTGAGTGAGAAGGTCTTTTATTTATAGGCTTGAGAGAAGCTTCTAGGTCTTCTTCACACGCTCCTCTTGGATTTGATCTTAACCCTTGAATCCTTGCCAATCATTAGATGCCCTGCCTTCACCGTTGGATCAAAGATGTGATCACACGGATTGCCAGCGTGGCATTCCTTGTGTCAGAGCCTTGTGCTTCTTTTGGCTTGTTTTTAGTGTAATTTTTCCCTTTTGGTGTGTTTCTTTTGAGCCCCGCGTGTCATTCTTTGTGTCAGAGCTTGACCAATCATAAGCTTTTGCTGAGATGGTACTTGGTACTTAGCATCTTTGACTTGTCACGTTGGATTGGGTTAATTTCATTTAAATTGAGTTAATTACAA
>BQNB010037908.1:0-49113 GCA_026074375.1 Tanacetum coccineum | reverse complement strand
CGCAGCCTGGTCTTACCCATCTTCTCTACTCGAGGTATCTAGACACATTCTAGGCTATATGTATGTGTTCGTGCAAGTGCGTATCACGGGTACTTTTTCTTTAAATGATCATTTTGCTACTGTTTTGTTTGATTATGGAGCTGATTTTAATTTTATCTCTACTAAATTTATGCCTATACTTAATGTGAAACCTAGTATAGCAAATCCTGGTTATGTGATAGAGATAGCTGATGGTAAGAAAGTGAAAGTTAATAGGATTATCGTGGTTGCAAACTAGTACTAGGATCTTCCCTATTCATTATAGATTTGATACCTTTAGGGCATGGTAGTTTCGATGTGATAGTAGGAATGGACTGGTTATCCCACAATATGGCAAGATACTAAGAGTTTCTGGAGAACGTTTTGAAGATTTAACTAAGGTATTGAAGAATGCAAAAGTGGACGAACCTAAGATTAGTGATATTTCCGTAGTCTGAGAGTTTGTCGAGGTATTCCCAGATGACTTTAAAGGATTAACACGGCAACGACAAGTTGAGTTTCGTATCGAATTAATTCCTGGAGCGACGTCTGTTGCGAAGTCTCCCTATCGTTTAGCGCCCTCGGAGATGCAAGAATTGTCTGAACAGCTGAAGGAGCTGCAAGACAAGGGTTTCATACGACCTAGTCATTCTCCATGAGGAGAACTTATGCTATTCGTAAAGAAGAAGGATAGATCTTTGCGTATATGTATAGACTATCGTGAATTGAACACGCTAACCATGAAGAATCGTTACCCTCTTCCGAGGATTGACGACTTATTCGATCAATTGCAAGGCGCGCACTATTTTTTTTAGATAGAACTTCAATCTGGTTATCACCAGCTTAGAGTGCATGAAGATGATATTCCGAAGACGGGGTTTCGAACAAGGTATGGGCATTTTGAGTTTATCGTTATGACTTTTGGATTGACCAATGCGCCGACTATTTTTATGGATTTGATGAACCGAGTTTGTAAACCATATTTGGATAAGTTTGTTATCGTATTCATCGATGACATCTTGATATATTCAAAGACGAAAGAGGATCACAAGGTTCATCTAAGATTAATGTTGGAGTTGTTGACAAAGGTGAAGTTGTACGCAAAATTCTCTAAGTGTGAATATTGGCTATAAGAGGTGCATTTTCTTGGTCACGTGGTGAATCAAAGTGGTATTCATGTTGACCCGAGTAAGATCGAAGCAGTGAAGAACTGGAAGGCCCTTACTACAGCATCTGAAGTTAGATCGATTCTAGGGCTGGCTGGTTATTATTGACGTTTTATCGCGAATTTCTTCAAGATTGCCAAACCTCTAACCTCGTTAACTCAGAAAAACCAAAAGTATGAGTGGGGCAAAGAGCAAGAAGCGGCATTTTAGACCTTGAAGAATAATTTATGCGATGCGCCAGTTTTGTCTCTACTCGATGGAGTGGAAGATTTCGTAGTAAACTGTGATGCGTCTAATCAAGGATTGGGATGTGTGTTGATGCAAAGAGACAATGTAATTGCCTATGCATCTAGACAATTGAAGATTCATGACAAGAATTACACTACACATGACTTGGAGTTAGAAGCGGTTGTGTTTGCGCTTAAGACCTGGAGACATTATCTTTATGGCACGAAAAGTGTTATATACACGGATCATAAGAGTCTTCAGCACATATTTGATCAGAAGGATTTGAACATGCGTCAAAGGAGATGGATTGAGCTGTTTAGTGACTATGAGTGTGAGATTCGCTACCATCCTAGTAAGGCGAATGTGGTGGCGGATGCCTTAAGTAAGAAAGAACGTGTGAATCCT
Source organism: Tanacetum coccineum (assembly GCA_026074375.1). Taxonomy (NCBI): domain Eukaryota; kingdom Viridiplantae; phylum Streptophyta; class Magnoliopsida; order Asterales; family Asteraceae; genus Tanacetum; species Tanacetum coccineum. The sequence goes on along the minus strand of BQNB010037908.1, from coordinate 47,296 downwards.
AGACGTGTTCGCGCTATGGCAAAGACGATTCAATCTGGAATGAAGGTGTTGATTTTGGCGGCTCAAAAGGAAGCGTTTGAGCAAGAGAATTTTCCTAGCGAGCGATTAAATGGGTTAGAGTAACAAATGGAAAAGAGAGATGATGGAAGTCTATACTTTTTGGATCGTATATGGGTTCCTTTGGTAGGTGATGTAAGGATTACAATCATGGACCAAGCCCATAAGTCTAAGTATTCTGTACATCTTGGAGCGAATAAGATGTATTATGATCTACGAGATATGTATTGGTGGCCAGGAATGAAGAGAGACATTGCTATATATGTTAGTAAGTGTTTAACGTGTTCCAAAGTAAAGGCAGAGCACCAAAGGCCTTCGGGCTTATTGCAACAACCTGAAATACCGGAACGGAAGTGGGATAAGATCACTATGGATTTTATCACTAAGCTGCCTATGTTAAAGAATGGGCATGACACGATTTGGGCCTAGGGGGACCAATTTGGTCTCCAACATTTTAGGAATGGTAGTGCATGCACATGAATTAATTTCCAAGGTTTCCATGCATACGTGCATTAAGATACTTAACTGATTGCGTAAATAACGAAAATGATTAACGACTTTATGAAAAAGTCCAAAATTATAAATACTAATTAAAAACGTAAAAACATGATCACTGTCGAAAGACTACGATAAAATACAATACGGTTCACTCCCGGGGACGATTCTCATATATTAACCGGACAACTTCTCGGTTACGCGTAAAAGTTAAATGAAACTTATAAAATTCAAAATACTTAACGGAACGGCTAAGCTACTAATCGGAAAATTACGGATTGTGACATCCTTTCCCCGTTAAAAGAGCCTTGTCCTCAAGGCTTATGAAATAGCATCTGCCACGAATGCAGAATTTGAGAAAAGGTGAGGGTACTTCTTTTGCATTTAAGCTTCACGTTCCCAAGTGAACTCAGGACCTCTCTTGGAGTTCCAACATACTTTAACAATCAGGATACGCCTCTGCTTCAGACGTTTGACCTTGCGATCTATGATCTCGACAGGTTCTTCAATGAAATGGAGTTTTTCGTCGATTTGGATTTCATCCAATGGTATAGCAAAGGTCTCGTCAGATAGGCACTTCTTCAAGTTCGAGATGTAAAACGTACTATGAACTCTACTCAGCTGCTCTGGGAGTTCAAGTCGATAGGCGACAGTTCCAACTTTAGCGATAATCTTGAAAGGTCTAATATAGCGCGGGTTCAGCTTTCCCCGTTTGCCAAAATGTATCACTCCTTTCCAAGGAGATACTTTCAACTTAACATTGTCTCCTACTTGAAAATCGAGGGGTTTCCGTCTTACGTCAGCATAGCTCTTTTGACAATCGCGGGCGGCTTAGACGCGACTCTTGATTTGGATGATTTTCTCAGTCGTCTCGTAGATGATATCTGGGCCAGTGAGCTGACTATCTCCGACTTCAGCCTAACAGATAGGTGATCGACACTTACATCCATACAATGCCTCGAATGGAGCAGCCTTAATGTTGGTGTGGTAACTGTGTTGTACGAAAATTCTACCAATGGCAGGTGTCTATCCCAACTTTTTCCAAAGTCGAGTACACAGGCACGCATCGTGTCCTCTAATGTTTGAATGGACCTCTCACTTTGACCGTCAGTTTGTGGGTGATAAGCTGTACTTATATCTAATTGAGTACCTAGAGCTTTATGGAGAGACTGCCAAAAATGTGAAGTAAATCTGCCATCATGGTCAGAAATGATATAAACTGGTACTCCATGCCTCGAGACTACTTCCTTCAAGTATTGTCTCGTAAACTTTTCCAACGAATCATCTTCTCTCATGGGTAGGAAATGAGCAGAATTGGTCAGACGATCTACGATTACCCAAATCGTGTCTTGACTAGTGGTCGTCTTTGGCAGCTTGGTGACAAAATCCATTGTTATGTTCTCCCATTTCCATTGGGGAATTTCTGGTTGAACCAACAGTCTAGATGGTTTCTGATATTCAGCCTTAACCTTAGCACATGTCAAACACTGACATATGTGGCGATTTATGCTTTCATGTTAGGCCACCAATACAACTTCTTCAAGTCCTGATACATCTTATCCGATCCAGGATGGATGGAATACTTTGACTTATGCGACTCATGCATAATCAAGGCCCTCAACTGTCCAAAACACGGAATCCAACTCCAGTTATTCAAACATAATGTTCCGTGATAACGCCCAAATTATACATGTTTCTATGGTGTTATTTTATGTTTATTCTATCATTTCTCGTGAACTTTTGTTACTTAATTAAGCTTGAATTGCTTATAGTTTCACTTGAAGACTCTAGAGACCCAAGCTCATGAATCTATACACTTTGGGAGACGAATACAAGAAAAGAAAAGATTTCTAGCCAAAGTTCAAGAAGTCCGTCGCACTTGCTACATTGTGCGCCACACATTTTCCCAAAGTTTGAAGAATTAAAATCCATTAAATGCACCTACATTAACTCCCCAAAACCGCCGCGCTTATTTGTAAGTGCGCCGCACTTCCAGTAAAAGTCATTAAATGCTATCGCATTAACTCCCAAAGTTCGCCGCACTTTTTCCTAAGTGCGCTGCACTTTGCACCAAATCTTGCCTATAAATTGAGGACGAATTTTCATCCTTAAGGTATCCCTCCTCACAATCATTCCTCACATTCTATCCTATTATACACACACAGACTTTCCTTCCTTTCACCAAAACACCAAGAAACACTTTTTCCTTTGAAGAAAAATATCTAACGAACAAGAAAGAAGAAGTTTTCTTACCTTGTTGTTCAAATAATGGAAGTTTATGTAAAGTGTGCTTTTGTTATGAACTCCTTAGCCATGAGAGGCTAAATCTCTCATGACTACTCGGTGAAGTTATGATAATGAATAAGTGTTTGGTATGATCTTGATCGCTTTAATCTTAAGCTTATGTTGCAAACCTGTTATATCTTATCTTATCTATTTTTGCTTATCGATATAATCATATCGATATAGGTTGAAAGATCCGTTATGATCTATGTGGTTTTAAAGATTTGTCTATGGTCTTTAACGTTTGTGCTGAGAAATACACTTTCGTAAATTGATAAACAAAATAAGTTTTGATATAATAATAACTGGATTATTTGAGTGACACATTTGGTCTAGTTAACTAAATATAAGTCTTAAGTTAATCAAGTTAATTCGTAAAAATGTTTTCTGACAAGAAATTATTTTTATAAATTAAAGTCCCATCTTCGAGGTCAAATCATTTTCAACACTTATAAATTATTCTCAACTATCCGAGTAGTCATCTTTATTATCATTGATAAAACTAAAGTTATTTTCAAAATTGTTAAAGTCTATTTTCTTTCTGATTATTCGAACACTACTCTAATCCTTGTGGACTACCTGGTCTTACCTAAAAAGATTATACTGCATACGTGGGTTATACTTTTACGCGTGTGTTTCTATATAATTGTCCGGTATTTTCAGTCTTATAAATTTAAAGCTTTTGAAACACATTAAAGTTTTTGGCGCCACTGCCGGGGATTTCTTAGCTGTTCTGTAGTCAAACTCTGGAAAATCTCTTTAACTCTCCCTCTTCTTCAAATTGCCGTACAGTTTTCTGGCAATCTGACCCGAACAAATTCTCCTTTGGATGCATACACGTGCTTCCAATTCTGAACTTGTTGAACCATTACTTGAACCTGTACGTACTTTGAATCGAAGACGTCATTGACGAAACAGAAGAGTTCCATTCGATCAAAGAAACAATCCATCTAAAAACCCGAGAATTGTCTATCCGCCAATTCTCGACATCAACCACTTCCGTCACTTTCTAGTTACTCTTGAAAACCTTTACCCAATGGATGATGAACCCATATGGGCTGCTGACCGTATTGTTGCTCCGACTCTCGGTTCCGCAATCACTATTCCTGAAACCGCTAACGAATTTTCTATCAAAGGTAACCATTTGACCCTTGTCAAAGGAAACCAATTTGATGGAAGAACCAAAACCGATCCTCATAAACACATTCATGAATTCCTCAGAATCTGCGATATGTTTAAATACAGAGATACCGAAAATGAAGCCGTCCGCCTAATGATGTTTCCCCTATCCCTTACTGGGGAAGCAAAAACATGGTTGGACGAACTCAACGAAGGAACTATCGAAACATAGGATGAACTCCGAACCACTTTCATTAGCCGATTCTTTCCCCCAGCTCTTTTCGACCGACTCCTCGGAGAAATCCGAGCTTTCTCTCAACACGAGAACGAATCTCTAACCGACGCTTGGCTTCGTATGAAGGAAATGCTCCGAAACTGTCATGGTCACAATCTGTCCAAAGGCAACATTATCAAAATCTTCTATCATGGTCTAAGCGAAATAACTCAAGAAGTTCTGAATGCCGCAGCTGGAGGTATTTTCCTCTATAAAACACCAAATCAGGCTTATCAGCTTTTGGAAGACAAGGTCTTACTAAAGCTCGACTGGGCTAAAAATCAAAAAACCAAATCATCTCTTAAGAAAACCGTTGCTTTCGTCGATGAAGGCAGCAGTAATTCCAATACTGACAGAATTATGGCCCGAATGGATGCCATGACCCTGAAAATGGATGCTCAGTATAAAGAACTCCAAACCCATGCTAAAAAAACAAAACCCGATCTTGATGAAGATGATATACCTATGTCCCGTGAGGAGGAAGCTAAATTCATGCAAACTTTTCGTAAGACTCGTTTTTACAATGATTACCGCGACCGAGACTCGAATCGCGATAATTGGCGTTCAAACGAACGAAGTAGTTACAATCGAGACAACTACCGATCCAATACTGATGATAAACCATACGATCTTCAAAAACAATTCAACGATTTCATGAAATCTCAGCAATCGACCAACGCTTTCGTCAAAGAAACGTTCATGGATCTTAAAACTCAACTCGAAACCGTAGCCAAAAATCATCAAGCTTCAATTCAAAATCTTGAAACCAAGTTCGACAGACTTGCTGACAAGCAATCTGGTCGACCCTCTGGATCTCTTCCTAGTAACACTCAACCAAACCCAAAAGGACACAATTCCAAAGCCTACCAACCACCACAATCTCGCAATGAGCATGTGAATGCCGTATTCACAAGAAGTGGTAAATCCTACAACCCACCAGTGAACTCAAATGATCAACAAACTAATTCTGAAAACCCTATCAATTTCGACGATAGCGATGAAGAAGACGAAGAACCTACACCACAACCGAAAATTCAAAATCCAAAACCAGTCAAGGAAACTACATTACCCAAACCATACAAACCAAAAATCCCGTATCCTCAACGTCTAAGGAAAGAAAAAATGGAAGCTCAATACGGAAAATTTCTCGACGTAATCCGCGCAGTTCGAATCAATGTACCTCTTATCGATGTCTTGGCCGGAATGCCTAATTATGGAAAATTTCTCAAGGAACTCATAAGCAACAAACATAAAATCGAACAAATTTCTGCCGCTTTCTTAAGCGACGAAAGTTCAGCGATGATCCAAAACAAAGTTCCACCTAAACTCGGAGACCCCGGAAGTTTTCTTATTCCATGTAATTTCAACAAAACTTTCTCCTGCAATGCCTTAGCCGACCTTGGTGCTAGCATTAACCTTATGCCATATTCACTATATGCCAAATTATCTCTCGAAAATCTTAAACCTACTAAAATGAGCGTAAGATTAGCCGACAGATCATTCCAATACCCTGTTGGAATAGCTAAAAATATGCTCGTTGAAGTTGGTAAATTCACCTTTCCTGCTGATTTCGTTATTCTCGAAATGGAAGAAGATAGTAAAGTTCCACTCATTTTGGGACGACCCTTTCTTCACACTGCTGATGCAGTAATTCGAGTTAAACAGAAACAACTCAACCTTGGAGTTGGAACTGAACGAATGATTTTCAATATCGATTCTGCAATGAAACACTCCTATTCAAACGATGATACCTGTTTCAGTATCGATGTCATCGATGAAATCTTAGAAGAAGATTTCGACGCTCTTCTAGACGAAGGTAGTAAAATTCTTCATTCCATTGAAGGAACCCTTCTCGAAGAAGAAATCTTTGCTGAATTTGATGAATTCATGGCAATGACTGCCGATGAAAACTCTGACTCTGAATCCGATACCGAAGATCCGCCATTCAAAAAAATCACCATCAATACTGATTATAAGATCAAAACATCTCTCGAAGAACCTCTTATGGATCTCGAACTTAAACCCCTTCCTGGTAATCTGGAATATGTATTCCTGGAAGAACCCTCCTTTCTTCCTGTTATCATATCATCTCAGCTATCCAAAGAAAAGAAAAACAAACTCATATCTGTCCTTAAAAAGCACAAGCAAGCCTTTGCTTGGAAAACAACAGATATTCCTGGTATTTTCCCATCATTTTGCAAACACAAGATACAACTTCTGGATGATAAGAAACCCGTTGTCCAAAAACAAAGAAGGTTAAATCCGAACATGCAGGAAGTTGTCAAAAAAGAAATCGTGAAACTCTTGGATACCGGTATAATTTATCCAATTGCCGATAGTCCTTGGGTTAGTCCTATCCACTGTGTACCATGTGTGATGCAAGTGATTTCGCTGTAGGAGCCGTCTTAGGTAAAAAAGATGGTAAAAACTTTCACCCGATCTACTTCGCAAGCAAAACCCTTAATTCCGCTCAACAAAAATACACCGTAACCGAAAAAGAACTTATGGCTGTAGTTTTTGCATTTGAAAAATTCAGATCCTATCTTATTCTCTCAAAAACTATTGTTCATACTGATCATTCAGCTCTAAGGCACTTATTCAAAAAGCATGATGCTAAACCACGCCTTATTCGATGGATCTTACTTTTACAAGAATTCGACATAGAAATCAAAGATAGAAAAGGTACCGAAAATGTTGCATCCAATCACTTATCTTGATTTGAAAACAATGAGACAAGCGATGATAACTTTCCCGGAGAAACTCTTATGGAAATCAACACCAAAGACGAACCGTGGTTCGCAGACTTTGCAAACTACCTAGTCGGTAATATTATACCAAAAGGGATGACATATCAACAAAAGAATAAATTTTTCTCTGACCTCAAACATTACTTTTGGGAGGAACCTTACCTTTTCAAAGTATGTTTCGATGGTATGATCAGACGTTGTATATCTGGACCAGAAACCCGAACCATTTTAGATAAATGTCACCACGAACCAACAGGTGGACATTATGGATGTCACACCCCAATATTTTTAGGTCAATATTTTAAACTTTTCCGACAATTATTTTTGACTTTTATACGTTACGTTTGAATCTGGCGGTTTACCGGGAAGTAAACCCGCGTAAATCTGAAAAACGTCATCGGACGCGTTCCGGCATCGGATATTCATTAGTTTAGATATTATATAAGTTATTTTATCTTTTCTAAGTGTTTCGTAGTTTACGATCACTCCCGATATTTATTTTTACGCTTTACCGTTTAAATTGCGTTTTTCGCGTTTTTGACCTAACGGAACCCCGAAAACTTGAAATCTTTTCTTGTAAACTTTAGTTATCGTCCATCTCATATTCTAAAGTCAAAAATTTCATTCACCCTTCCCTCTTGATATATATTGGACGCCTAAACTCAAACCAAATGCAAGCATAAGCTTTGAAATTAAATCAAATGCATCTTTTCTTAAACTTCCCATGCATGTGTATGAAAGTGACACATGAGGAAGTCCATGTCATGCACACTCATCCATCCAAGCCAAGAAAAATGCATGCTTACACACTTTGACTTGTATATTCGACATGAAATTCAAAATTAGGACCTAATTCATGAACCTTGATCAAAATTTTTGAACCAAATGGTCCTTGTGGCTACGTTTGTCCAAACCACACACACACACCTTTGGTGTGTGTTGGTTACTTGTTACTTAAAACCATGTAACCCTAAACCATTCTTGTCCTATAAATACTAAGCACTTCTCATTTTAGGGTTCCATCTTTTCTCATAGTCTCCAAATATTTTCCCTCTTCCCTTCCTTTGCTCTCTAGGCCACGGCTCACACACACCCTTTTAGGGTTATCATATCTTTGATTTCTAGCAAGATCCACTCATTCCAAGTTCATTTCTAAGAACATCTAAGGCGTTTTGAAGCATTGGTTCTTTGATTTAATGGTTTTATTCAAGATCTACAAATTAGGGTTTGGTTATTATTTGGGGTTTTTCTAGATCTATTATTTTGGGGTATAGATCTTGTGATTTCACTTCTTGTTCTTCATTCTTGTAAGTATCTTGAATCTTTTTTTGTGATTTTCTTACATTATTCTTATATTTTCAAAGATATATTATAACAACCCGTAATTTTCATAAATGTAAATATCCATCTAGTAAGTTAGATGATGTACAATCTATCAATTATATATGAACTCACCTTTTTCAGGTAAAATTTTCGCTTTATTACATTACTTACTTTGCCAATATCTCGATATACAACATTTCTTGTATACAAGCTACTAAACTCAATATACAATGTGTAAACCCTAATTATTATATTCATAAACTTTCATACATCTTTTTACACTCAAAACCCTAAACCCTAAAACCGAGCTAGTTTCTAAACCATAACCCGTTTTTTGGTTTTATCCGTTTTAAACCTAAACCATTAATCAAATAAGTTGTAAATACTTAATTTACAATATTACACATCCTATTTAATCATTATAAACATCATTATACATGAATTAAATCCTAGAAACCCTAAAACAAAACCCTAATATAGTTCTAACCCTAAAACCTAAAACTAAGCCCTAGTTCAGAATCGGATCAGTCTATAAAACATAGGATCTGAGAAATATCAATAGGATCTGTATAACACCCTGTGTTTTCAAGTCTTTGACGACGTCGATAACTATGCTATTTATTTTTAGTATTGTACGCGTTTGCTTGGTCACCTTTTCTGGAATATTGGTATTGGTTGAAAATTATATTAGAAACTCTAGAACTAGTGCTTAATCACATTTACTAGACCGAAGCCTATCACATGAAATGTATCTCGCAAAGTTCTTATTCTCGCAAGCGCTCCTTTTAATGCTATGTTGTTGAAATATCTAAAAGTTGAATGAAGAAAGTCATGTGCTAAGCTTAGGTAAATAAAGTTCTATATTGAGTTATAATAGTTCAAAGAAAAAAGGCTTATATTTGAGAGCATGAAGATTGGATCTTCTCTAGTACCAAGTTCCAAACCTTTCGGATCCGGTTTATGTGTTGAGTTACCGCATATGGTAGCTGTCTAGATTATGTATGTGCAAATTGAGTGTTCTTCACAAAAACATATTTAAACCCTATCTGAGTGGCTGAGTGAATTTAAAATCAAACACTATCCCTATGTGAGATGCTATGTTATATGTCTATGCCTGAAAAGTTATCTAATATGCAAACTCTCTTAAAATCTAAATTTTCTCCACGTCACGACAAATGATTTTATTTTTTCGCTTCCATTGCTTGAGGGCAAGCAATAAGCTAAGTGTGGAGGGATTTGATAATGCCAAATATACCTTTTCTATGGGTTATTGTATGGTATTCTATCATTTCTTGAACTTTTGGTACTTAACTAAGCTTGAATTGCTTATAGGTTCACTTGAAGACTCTACAGCCCCAAGCTCATGATCTATACACTTTGGGGGACAAATACAAGAAAAGAAAAGATTTCTAGACAAAGTTCAAGTTGTCCGCCGCACTTGCTACATTGTGGCGCACTTTCCCTGAACCCAAAACCGCCGCATTATTAATATTGTGCGCCGCACCTTCTCTTAAAGTTTGAAGAATTAAAGTCTAATAAATGCACCTGCATTAACTCCCCAAGACCGTCGCACTTATTTGTAAGTGCGTCGCACTTCTAGTAAAAGCCATTAAATGCTATCGCATTAACACCCAAAGTTCGCCGCACTTTTTCCTAAGTGCGCCACACTTTGCACCCAATCTTGCCTATAAATTAAGGACGAATTTGCATCCTTCCTCACAATCATTCCTCACATTCTATCCCATTTTACACACACATACTTTCCATCCTTTCACTAAAACACCAAGAAACACCTTTTCCTTTGAAGAAAAAGATCTAACGATCAAGAACGAAGAAGTTTTCTTACCTAGTTGTTGAAATAATGGAAGTTTATGTAAAGTGTGCTTTTGTTATGAACTCCTTAGCCATGAGAGGCTAAATCTCTCATGACTATCGTAAAGTTACGATAATAAATAAGTGTTTGGTATGATCTTGATCGCTTTAATCTTAAGCTTATGTTGCAAACCTGTTATATCTTATCTTATCTATTTTTGCTTATCAACTTAGATTATATAATCATATCGGTATAGGTCGAAAGATCCGTTATGATCTATGTGGTTTTAAAGATTTGTCTATGGTCTTTAACGTCTGTGCTGAGAAATCCACTTTCGTAAATTGATAAACAAAATAAGTTTTGATATAATAATAACTAGATTATTTGAGTGACACATTTGGTCTAGTTAACTAAATATAAGTCTTAAGTTAATCAAGTTAATTCGTAAAAACGTTTTCTGACGAGAAATCATTTTTATAAATTAAAGTCCCATCTTCGAGGTCAAATCATTTCCAACACTTATAAATTATTCTCAACTATCCGAGTAGTCATCTTTATTATCATTGATAAAACTAAAGTTATTTTCAAAATTGTTAATGGTCTATTTTTCTTCTGATTATTCGAACATACTCTCTCCATGTGGACGGACTGTCTTACATAATGATGAGTATGTCAAACTGGGTCATGAACCGACCGCGACTAGTTACTTATACCCAGGCCATAATGAATGGGCATGCGACATCACATACGGGTTTCAAGGCCGAATGAGTACTGCCTATGGCGAGCCCATGACATGGCTCTCACGATGAGGATTTAGGCCATGAGGTCAACTGGGCACATGTGAGCAGGTTATCTATAACACCGTTACGAACGGTTCATAATCATGAGGTAGGCCCACGAGTTACTAAATAACGTGGGGGCCTCTTGGGTACTAATAATTAATGGGACCAAAGACCCATTAGGGTTTCGGTGATATATAAAGAGGACCCGGCTTCATCTAAGGTATGCTTCCATAACCCTAACCTTTACCAAAACCTAAACGATTACTTACTCTCACGCCGTGAGGATATTCGTGGGAGACACTCCCAGGTAAGCAAACGGTGCTTTGCTTTCTTAGTGCGCAGGTCACAGATCAACCGACTTTAATTGATACAGAACCGGTGCCTAGCAGATCTTATTACACCTAATTCGGACTAATTTAGGATCGTCCAATTTAGTATTCAACAGATTGGCGTCATCCGTGGGACCTAACACTAAGACACTCCAAAATCTAGAATGACAAAGAAGGAAACTTTACCCAGCGGATGCAGGCGAAGACGCTAGAGCGACCAAGCCTCCAGACAGATCCCTAAGCAGGCCTCTGGAAGCACCAATGCGCCATATGATCTGGTCTTCACAGCGACGGAACCGCCTCCGGGGACAACCCGGACAACCGCCACAATCACAAGCGTGGACGGTCTACAGCGTGCTACTTTCACACCCCTCCCCAACCGGTGAGGGACGATCCACCGAGCCGCCACCTCCTCCCTTTCGAAACAAGGGCCCGAGTTAGGGGCTGACAACTCAATGGGAAGGTGGCTCGCGACTGAACTGGCGCGGGTGATTTCGGTATCTTGAAATACGAGACTTTGTCGCTATGCAAGAGGAAACAAAAAAGTGATCGACGCCAGAGCCTACAGGCAACTTACTTCGGTCCGAAGAACGAAGTATCTCCACCGCGCCACCAAAAGGGAAAGGCGCGGGAAGGATACCGTCGACCTCCAGTAGTCGGAAGTATCGGAAGAAAAGTTTAGGGTACTCAACACGGCTAACTTGCCTAACTTGGACACATGATAACAATGACTGGCGCTATCAGCGTCGTGATGAGGTGTGGGCAGTCGCGAATGTCACAGCAGGCTTGGAACAAGGCGATTCCACGAGTGAAAGTCCTCAAGATGGACTCCGAGGCAGTCGGCGCAAAGCGCTGAAGAAGAGGTATGCTCTTCCTCAGAAGACGCCTCGGACACAAAAAACGAGGACGCCGAAACGGTCATGGAATCCAAGAACAAATATCGTGAAGATGAAGACGGGAAGTTATGTCTCGTCCATGGCGCGCCGAAAGGTCGAGCATTTAGCGGGCATTTGCGATTGTTCTGGAGGATAAGAAAAGGCGCATGTGCTATTGTGAAACTTACTGATGGGGACAGGTGATCTGATGACTCTAAAAATCTTCAAATTCGGCGGCACTATGAAAACTGGCCACACCCGTTGTGGGTTGCCACATGGCATTCCAGTTAGTAGGAAACCGCGGAACTGGTTCAGCAAACTACCAGCGAGTAGCATTGATGGGTTTGAAGAGTTGCGAAGGGATTCTGTTTAATTTTACTCAAAGGAAGAAGTGTGCCAAGAATCCTGTCGAGTTGCAAGGGTGAATCCAGCGCCAAGGGGAGTCCACAAGCGCCTACGATAGAGCGCATAAAGGATGAATGATACACTGTCAAGGCGTGCCACGAAATTTCTCAGATATCAGGGTATATGAATGGAATAAATAACCCAGAACTTATCAAAAGGTTGAATGCTCGGGTTCCCAACTTTGTGAGTTGATGAAAGCACAAGGTCTCCTTCATTCATAGGCACATCAGTCCTGGACGCGCACGCCCACAGCCGCGGTACAGCAGAAAGGCTACTCAAAACCAGGTTCATAGGAACAGTCCAGGAGACAATCCAATGACCAGAGTAGCAGTCGCAACAACAGCTACCGCGGTCAGAGGGGCGGGCGGGGGACGACAAGTACACCCCAATGGACAATGACCCAAAGGAGATACTCGTACGGATGGTTCAACTTCCCAAAACCACCACCACTGCGCAATCCGGAAGAGCACGCGTGGGGAATGGATACTGTCGAGTTTCACTAGTGAAGAAGGGGCTAATACCAATGAAAGTGTCCAATGTGCCAGCTAAGTGACAAATTGGTCAAGGAAGGCAGATTGGATCACTGGGTGAAAACATAAGGGAAGGGAAAGAATAACAAAGGAAGCGGAGGTCAAGTAAAGACGCAGTGTGTGGAGACAAGGCTGACTCCTCTATATGGTGCAGTCATGGCAGCGGAAAAACTAAGCAAAAGTCCAGTCAAAATTTTCGCATGGGGGGAAAAAAAAAGGTGTGTATATCTTTCCCACTTAACTGCGGACAACGCAGTGGTGGCGCACTTACCATCGAGATAACTTGCAGGGGGTCACGACATCCCCGCCATGTACATTGATGGGGAGCATCTGCAAGACATACTGTACGAACATTGCTTCCAAAGACTGCGCCCTGAAGTAAAAAGTCAGTTGAACCCGGCCACGACGTCGTTGACTGGCTTCACGGGAGAAAAGATATGGCCCATGGGGCTAATACCGATTACAGTTACTGGTTGGCGTAGAGCACTCACACCAGCCTGGATGAATTTTTAGGTGTCAGACCGTGCCATACAATGCATATTGGAAGACCTGGGATCTCAGCGATACGCGCGGTCCCATCCACGGCCCATGGGATGCTAAAATTCCCCGTCGACGGCGGCATTGTCACCATCTACAACACCGCCGCACCGCCTAAAGATGAACACAAGTCACTTGTGGAAGTGAACGCCGACTCAGAGCAGAACGCAACCAAAGTGACAAACTTGAAGGTCGCGATTCATCCCGATTACCCGGAGCAAGAAGTATCGATCGGGGGGTCGCTGTCTGATACGGGTAGGGCGGCTGTGTGCGCACTCTTGCAAAGAAACCTCGACATCTTTGCATGGGAACCGAAACACATGACTGGTGTACCACGATCGATCACAGAACACAAGTTGAAAATCCGACAGGATACTCCCTTGTAAGGCAACAAAAGCGGGCAAGGCCTCTAGAGCGCGCTAAGGGCCCATTCTGGGGAGGTACATAAACTTGTGGGAGGCCAGGTATCTGCGAGAAGTTCTTACATGATTGGCTCTCAACCCGGTTATCGGTCTGAAAAGAGCGCTGGTAGCTGGGGATGTGGTGGACTTCATGACCTTAACAAAGCATGTCACAAGAAGCTCTCCACTACCAGAGATAGACTGGAAGTGGTGTCCTTATGTGGATACCCCTTCAAGTGCTTCTTGGACGCTACAAGGGGTATCACCAATCCAAAAGTCAAAGGATGGACGAGAAAAAGACAGCCTTTCACCAAGTCAAGGTGTCTAATGCTATACGATAGATGCCTTTTGCCTAAAGAATGCGGGTGCCACTTACCAGCGACTGGTAGATAACGCGTTTTGCTGTTTTGGTTATTGTTGTGTTTTTTAAGTAGGGCAAGTGGGTCCGCAACCTGGAAGTTATGTCGTGACTTTGTTATAAAAAGCACACGAAGACGAGTTGGTGCGCGAACTTGTAGAAAAGTTTCAGTGCATACTCGGAAGATCAATATGAAGTCTGTGAATCTATGAGTATACTTTTGGGGTACATAAGCATGTTCCTCGGGTATTGATAGAACTGACGGCATCACAGCCGCTAGCTGTCGGAAAAGACAATGGTGTCATCCCAACTTCCTCCGCGAACAAAGGAAAGAAGTCCAGTCATTAAATGGGAAGTTAGCCGGTTTGAACAGGTTCCTATCCAAGTCAGCAGACAAGTCACTCCCCTTGTTCAAAACACTCAAGAAGTGCACGAAGAAGGGAGACTTCCGTTGGACTACGGAAGCAGAAGAAGCTTTCACGCAGCTCAAGCAGCATATAGCAGCACTTCCCACGAATTAGTGCACCCGACCAGGGGGGGAGTTGATTATGTAGTTATCCGCGAGCACGGTGCATTAGCGCCGTGCTACTGAGATAGGCACTCCGTAAAACATCCGATTATATTCGTAAGTAAAGCACTCAAGGAAAGGAGATCAAATGTATAGCGCATTGGAAAGGCTGCTTCCTGGCGTTAGTATTCGCCGCACAAAGTCTGCGTAGATATTTCCAAGCGCACCGCAATAGTGGTCAACAAGTCAACCCATCAAACGGGTATTTTAACCTGACGGTCGGGGCGTTTGCAAAAGTTGGGAGCGTGTTGCTAGGGGATGCATAGCATCTCTTATAGACCACCGCACTGCAGTGAAAAGGACCAGTTACTGGCGATTTTCTCAATCATAAACCAGAAAACCGACGCGGCGTCTCCAGAAGCGAAGTAAAACTCCAAGAACCATGGATCTTATTCACGGATGGATCGTCATGCGTGGACGGGTCGGGCGCAGGCCTTATCCTCACTAACCCGGAAGGAATGGAATTTACTTACGCACTGCGCTTTGAATTCACAGCCACGAATAACGAGGCGGAGTACGAAGCCCTAATTGCGGGACTACGCATTGCAGCTCGAATGGGTGTACGTAACCTAGAAGCGAATGTGGACTCCCGTTTAGTAGCCAACCATGTGTTGGGCGAATATGTGGCTAAAGAAGACAACATGATTCAATACCTCGACAGACCAGTGCTAATCAGGGCTTTGAAGATTCACATTAGCAGTCCTAGAGGTGACATACAAAAAAGGCGGATGCATATGTAAGATGCATCCATCAGCTTCGCGCACTCTCTAAGAGGTGTTGGTCTGAAATTTCTTGAAGAACAAATCCATCTCGGAGATGGAGATATCTACGGTGATAGAAGAGCAGGATCCTACGTGGATGACCCCTATCATCGAATTCGTAAGCAAGGGCACGCTCCCTCTTGAACAGAAGGAAGCCCGGCGAATACGCCGTACGGCGCAGAGATTCGAACTTCGAAATGGCGTCCTCTATCGACGTTCGTTCCTCCAACCATGGCTCCGATGTGTCGGCCCAATTCAGGCAGACTATGTGCTCCGCGAGATTCATGCGGGTTCATGCAGTATGCACTCAGGACCACGATCTGTAGTAGCAAGAGCCTTACGGTCTGGGTACTACTGGCCCACCATGCACCGCGACGCGCGCGACATGATAAGGAAGTGCCATGATTGCCAAGTACATAGACAACGCGCCATCCACAACAGGAGCTGACACCATCATCACATGGTCCATTCAAATGAGTATAGACATCGTGGTCTTCCCTGTTGAGGGAGGATTGAAATTCCGTATCGTGGCTATAGGACTACTTTACTACATGGATCGAGGCGAGAGCGGTAGCCACATCACGGGAATACGGGGTAAACGATTTGTTTGGGACAACAATTGTGTGCCGTTTTGGATTACTGGAGACAATAGTCTGGACAATGGGAAACATATCATGTGATACCCGTTCAAAGGGATGGTGCGCGGATTAGCATTACACAGCGCTTTGCTGCGTTAAACACCCAACAGACTATGGTTTGGTGAGCGTGCAAATCGAAGTTAGGCGAAGGAATTAATGCACGCCTAGGATAGGACATAAAGGGCAGGTGGGTAGAGGAAATTGTCCATGTCCATGTGGGTCGCAACTGCACAAACAATCAAAGGTGTCAAGGGGACACTCCTGTTCTCTCTTGTCTCTATGGGACGGAAGCCGTTATACCAGCCGAAATTGGAATGCCAACTATACGTACCGCGGAGGTCATTATCGCAACAATGACGCTGCGCGACGTATATGACTTGGTCATTTTAGAAGAAAGGATGCGAACAAGCAGCCATCGTGAGGAAACAAAGCGACGTCGCAAATGAAGGGATTACTATGGCGCTAAAGTTTTGAGGGAGTCTCATTTAGACCAGGTAGATTGTGTATCGTGCTAACGCGCGAGCCACGCGGAAGGACATCAGGAAAGCTCGGACAAAGTGGGAAGGACTACGAGGTTTACGGACGCACCATGGAAAGTAGGAGCATAAAGCTGCGGGACATAGCATGGGGGCGTGAGTTTCACGCACGTGGTCTATCTGCTATCATCAAGAAATGCTATCTTTAGGGAAGTTCTCACTGGGTATATGCATACTTATGTTTTTTCTTTTAAGACAAATGTTTTTCATTTTTGCAAGTATACTTAATGTCGCAGGTTTTTAGCTAACTCGCGACACCCATTTCAACTTTACATGCTTATTGTGAGTACCTATTATGTATCTATATTGTTGTTCATTATGCTGAGCCTACGCGGGTGGCATGCTCCTTATAACCCACGCTGGGAAAAGGTTTGAGTAAACTACTAAATGATCGTTGAGTAAGAAGGTTGCAAACCATCAAACATTGATCATGAATCCTTGTAAACACTTTCTCTCAAGACTTGGAGTAAGTTTAACTGGCATTTCCACGATGGTATGGCAGCAGCGGCAACACAGGGCAGTTTACAACTTAGGAGTCAAACTTTGACTTCTTGATGTGGTTTAGCGGTACGGCATGTAATTGTAATGTCACCCATAATGTAAACTTAGAATTTCGCAGTCCTGAACTATGTGTAATAGACTAGGTTGCCAAACAATTTGACAATCAGCACTGATCACAACGGTTTTCATGCAAAGGCAACTAATTGTGCACAAACATATTGTCAACTTTTATAACTTATCTTGTGCGCGTACAATCGCACAAGTAACAAAACAAACAAACCATTAGTATGGGTCCCAACGGACTTCTTTTAAACAAGACACGAGTTAAACTAATCAAAAATTTTATCCAATATACACAAAAACATTAAGTTTACACATGGAAGACAAGCAGAATGCTGTGACAACGAACTTTGCTTTGACTGCCAATCTGGTATGCAGCATCTCCAGCTCTCAAGCTACCCAGAAGTTACTATCCTTAGTAGCACTAGTCGCACGCTACGGTGTACCTCTATCAGAGGGGGATGTGCGCAGTTTATTGCCCAACACCGCTATAATATTCCATGCCTTTACCCCCTTCTTTTAGCAAGCCTTTATGGCGTGGCCTCTCCGAGATTCCTTCAAACGGAAATTCGCCTCTCAAGTGCAAAAGGACTTTAGGATATCACGCGACGGGAAAAGATAGGCACTGTAGTTGCGCCACATCTGTGCTTGTGAGAAGTAAATCAGGCTGGCCGCCTCAGCGCTCGGAGGCCTCTAGCCAAGGTTAACCCGCCATTATCACATCGATGGGGTTTTCCTGGTCACGCTCCAGTGTGCAATATGAGGTAGCTTTAACAGTTTCTATCGCCTCCATCGCAGTCAACAAGCTCTCAAATGCTTTATAGTATACCGGGTCCTGTGCGGCAGGCACTGTCTGCCAACTCTTTTCATGAGTTCTCCACCGCTTCCGCCTTACCACGTGCCAATGCCCACTTCACACACATTCCCAAAGGACTGTAGACCTCCTGAGATTCAATGTGCACATGGCAGGCAAGGCGCTCTGTGGGCTCTATGATGCCCACTGCCGTCAGCATGGGGACAACATGTGGAGGATCAAGCTCCTCAACATACTCAATAAGAGTTTGCGCAGCTCTCCTCTTGCTCATCCATAGCCCTACACCTCTCTGGCGAAATCATTCCCACCCTGCAAAATGATTGTTCTTACCCCCTCCATAATACTTTACAGCAAGACACTTGCCTTGGTACTCGCAGCACCGGCGTCTTGCTACTACATTGACAAGCCAAGGTGCCCATTTATTTCTTCGGCAAGGTTTGTGCATTAAGAACTTCGAGACTCTGCCTCAGCTGCGCATCTGCACCTGTGTCTTCCAGCAGCACTGATCTTTCGATCTTCTGTACACTCTTTGCGTTCATTAGAAAACCATTGCTCAGCTGCCGCCACTGCGCACGGCTGATCCTGCTGACCCCGGTGCCATGATCAAACTCCCCCATTAAGCGGATCCACTGGCATACCCTCAAACACCTTGGGACTAGTCTAGGGAGGGGACTGTACAGCATGCGTCACCGGCGCAGAGGAATCGCTAGTAGCTTCGACACTGCGTACAAATGGCAAACAAAAAACCAATAATGAGGATTACGCATTGCTTTATCATGATTGCGTACCATCAACATTATTACTGGACGGAAATAGAAGCTAAATTACTTACTTGGGGGGAGGAGTCTCGATCACCTCCTTGGCAGCAAGCGTGGGTGACGCATCCGGGGTTTCCTCCTCAGTCGATGTACTCAAACCTAGACTGACATGACGCACCCTCTTTGATGGGCCCGCGCCATCATCACCAGTAGCCCTCTTACGTTTCAACCCAGAATCAACTTCTGCGACATCAGCATCCTCTGAAGAACCAACGCTTGCTGCGTCTGGCCTGGGGGGCTCCACAATTGCACCTGGTACACTGCGCAGTGGTGTGGGTGCTAGTACATCAGTACTCTCCGCCTCTGGTTGCTCCAGCACAAGTTCCATTGTGCGCCCGGCGGTACTTTCCAACAGCGGCTCCTCACCATCTCTTAAAGGGCGCACCCCTCGTTTTTTTTTTGTTTTTTTCTTTTTTTTCCTTCACAGCTCTGGGCTTCCTTGATGAACCAGCTAACAAATCCATCTCTGCGCAACACAAACGGAGAATACAAAAAAACAAAATGGTGACATAAGACTTAAAATACGAAAGATCGCTTACACTACTCTAAGAGGGAGAGGAAGACAAGCACCCACACGGCCGTCATCGCTATAAACGTCGCACTTTCCTGGGGACTTAGAAATTATTACGATAATGCCCATGTGGCATATAAAGCTTGAGTATGCGTAGATGGGATTACGGTTCTCATTTATAAGTTCGCATCCTCATGTACTATACGACCGGGGGGTGGACGCTATCCCTCGGCAATGACCCCTGGTATAGAATGCGAAGTCCCAGGGAAACAACGCATCATTACCAGAAAAACATCTCCTCCAACGCCTTAGGCATTTATTCTCGGTGTAGCACTGCAACGACCGCAGCTTGGCAACGATACCATCGTTTTGACCAAGAGGTGTCATAGAAGGCGGGAACAATAATGGACTGTGTGGGATGAATTGCCATAGGCGGCACTTACCTCGAAATGGATATTTTTGCTGCGCTATGCTGTGCAATTGGGAAATATGAAGCGTTAATGATTCAGGACGTTTCACATAAACAACGAAAGGGGTACACGTGATTGGAAATTCAAAGAACAGTGTGTATACCACTTCTCCACTGGGAAATCCGCTATACTCAGCCCTCGCTGCGGCACTACCGGGTGCAGTGCGGACGGGATGTAATACTCAGATGTGAACTCACGAAGTTCCTCATCTGTTATTTCTGATGTAAAATCAGTAATGATGCATACCTTGATTTGTGAAACAAAGGTATGGTATGCGAAGGCGCGTATTACTGTGTATGGTTTTGATGATAATGGAAGATTTATCGATGTGGTGGATGAGATTTTTTTTTCGTGGCCCTAACAGTGGAAATGGAGTCGACCCAATTATATAGGGCAAGTTGATTCTGCACGTGACGGCTGTGATGAGTAACACGTGTCCCCCACTTGTCCTAATCGTGTGGTAGGGGTGCAACATTTAAGCTATGTTCTAGCTACCTTTTTTCACGAATTACGAAGAAGCACTTTTTGCGACTCAAGTGGACCAGATTCATTGTTCTGGGCGGGGCAAATTCTTGTTTCCTTCACAGTACGCATCCAGAAAAAATTGTTGCGCGGACATTTGTAGGCTAGCCTCGCGTGTTTACCCAGCGCATTGACTAGACTTGGGGGACATGATGGACGTATAGGTTTTTTCCCAAACCTGGGGTCATGTGAACCCGGACCCGCGACTGAGTTAATATACCAGGCACTAATGAATGGGCCATAGCGACATCAATACGGGTTTCCAAGGCCCGAATGGTACTGCCTATGGCGAAGCCCATGACATATGGGCTATCACGATGAGGATTTAGGCCCATGAGGTCCAACTAGCGCACACGTGCGCAGGTATCTATAACAACCGTTACGAACGGGTCATAATCATGAGGTGGGCCTACTGTTACTAAATAACGGTGGGGCCTCTTTGGGTACTAACCTAATTTTAATGGGCCAAAGGCCCATTAGGGGTTCGGTGAGATTATAAAGAGCACCAGCTCTCATCTAGGTATGCTTCATTACCTAACTTCTACCTAAAGCCTAAACTGATTACTTACTCTCCGCCGTGAGGATAATCGAGGAGCAATCCACGGTAAGCCTTACGGTGCTTTTGGTTTCTTAGTGGAGGTATAGACATCAAGACTCTAATTGATTACAGGCACGAGCTAGCAGATCCGTATTACACCTTAATATTGACCTAATCAAGGATTGCGTCCAAGCTTTGTAACAAACACCTAAAAAGATTATACTGCATCGTGGGTTATACTTTTATACCTGTGTGTTTCCATATAAATTGTCTGTATTTTTAAGTTTATAATTTAAAGCTTTTGAAAACATCAAGTTTTTGCGCCGCTGCGGGGATTTCTTAGCTGTTCTGTAGTTCACTCTGGAAAATCTTTAACTCTCCCATTTTTCAATCGCGGTACGTTTTCTGGCAAACTACCGAACAAATTCTTTCCCCCCCTTCATTTGGAGCATACACGTGCTTCCAAATTCTGAAACTTGTTGAAACCATTACTTGAACTGAACGTACTCTGAATCGAAGACGTCATCGACGAAACAGAAGAGTTCCATTCGATCAAAGAAACAATCCACCTAAAATCCCGAGAATTGTCTATCCGCCAATTCTCGACATCAACCACTTCTGCCACTTTCTAGTTACTCTTGAAAACCTTTACCCAATGGATGATGAACCCATGTGGGCTGCTGGCCATGTTGTAGCTCCGACTCCTGGTTCTGCAATCACTATTCCTGAAACTGCTAACGAATTTGCTATCAAAGGTAACCACTTGACTCTTGTCAAAGGAAACCTATTCGATGGTAGAACCAAAACCAATCCTCATAAACACATTCATGAATTCCTCAGAATCTGCGATATGTTTAAATACAAAGATACTAAAAATGAAGCCGTTCGCCTAATGATGTTTCCCCTATCACTCACTGGAGAAGCAAAAACATGGCTGGACGAACTCAACGAAGGAACATCGAACATGGGTGAACTTAAACCACTTTATTAGCGTTTTCTTCCCCAGCACTTTTCGACCGGACTCTTCAAAGAAATCCGAGCTTTCTCTCAACACGAGAACGAATTCTTCTAATCGACGGGTATTTATCTTGGCTTCGTATGAAGGGAAATGCTTGAAACTGTCATGGTCACAATCTGTCCAAAGGCAACATTATCAAAATCTTCTATCATGGTCTAGCGAAATAACCCAAGAAGTTCTAAATGCCGCAGCTGGTGGTATTTTCCTTTATAAAACACCAAATCAAACTTATCAACTTCTAGAAGATAAAGTCTTACTCAAAGCTCGACTGGGTAATAAACAAAAAACCAAATATCTTTAAAAATAAATAGTTGCTTTCGAAGATGAAGGTTGAAGTAATTCCAGAGTAATGACTAAAAAATTATGGACCAAATGGATGATGACCTGAAAATGGATGCTCAGTATAAAGACTTCAAACCTTGCTAAAAAATCAAAACCCGCGATTGATGAAGATGATATACCTATATCCCTGAGGCAAGAAGAAGCCAATTCATGCATAAACTTTTCGTAAAGGACTCGTTATTACAATGATTACGCGACGAGACCTCGAATCGCGATAATGGCGTTGCTAACGAACGAAGTAGTATACAACGAGACATACCGATTCCAATACTGATGATAACCAGACGGTCGTCAAAAAACAATTCAACGATTTTCATGAAATTCAAGCAATCGACCAACGCTTTCGTCAACGAAACTCATTCATGGATCTCAAAAACCCAACCGAAAAAACCGTTGCCAAATAGAAATCGTCAAGCTTTAATTTTCAAAACTTGAAACCAAGTTCGACAAACTTGCTGACTAAGCAATTGGTCAACCTTTGGATCTCTTCCTAGACTAACACTACCAACCCAAAAGGACAACAATTCATAAAGCCTACCAACACCACAATACTCGCAATGAGAAGGAATGCCGTATTCACAAGAAGTGGTAAATCCTACAACCCACCAGTGAACTCTAAGTGATCTCAATCTATATTTCTGAAAAACCCTATCAATTCGAATGATAGCGATGAAGAAGACAAAGAACCTACCCCTACAACGAAATTCCAAATCAAACAGTCAAGGGACTACATTACAACCATACAACTAAAAATCCTATATCCTCAAGTCTAGAAAGAAAAAATGGAGTCCATCGGAAATTTTCTCGGACGTATATTATCGCGCAGTTCGAATCAATGTACCTCTTATCGATGTCTTGGCCGGAATGCCTAATTATGGAAAATTTCTCAAGGAACTCATAAGCAACAAACATAAAATCGAACAAATTTCTGCCACTTTCTTAAGCGATGAAAGTTCAGCGATGATCCAAAACAAAGTTCCACCTAAACTCGGAGACCCCCAGTTTTCTTATTCCATGTAATTGCAACAGAACTTTTCTCTGTAAGCCTAGCCGACCTTGGTGCTAGCATTGACTTTATGCCTATTCTCTATATCGCTAAATATCTCTCGACATATAAAACTACTAAAATGAGCATAAGATTAGCCGACAGATCATTCCAATACCCTGTTGGAATAGCTGAAAATATGCTCGTTGAAGTTGGTAAATTCACCTTTCCTGCTGATTTCGTTATTCTCAAAATGGAAGAAGATAGTAAAGTTCCACTTATTTTGGGACGACCCTTTCTTCACACTGCTGATGCAGTAATTCGAGTTAAACAGAAATAACTCAACCTTAGAGTTGGAACTGAACGAATGATTTTCAATATCGATTCTTCAATGAAACACTCTAATGTCATACGATGATACCTGTTTCATTATCGATATCATCAATCAATTCTAGAAGAGATTTCGACGCTTCTTCTAGCGAAAGGTAGTAAAATTTGCATTCCATTGATGGAACCCTTCTCGAGAAGAAATCTTTGCTGGAATTTGTATGAATTCATGGCAAATGACTGCCGATGAAAATCAGACTCTAATCGATTACCAAAGATGCCATTCCGAAACAATCACCATCAATTGATTAGTAAGATCAAAACATTCTCGGAAGAACTCCTACGAATCTTGAACTTAAAACCCTTTCTGATATATGGTATATGTATTTGGAAGAAACCCTCATTTCTTCCTGTTATCATATCTTCAGCTATCAAAGAAAAGAAAACAAACTCATACGGTCCTTAAAAGCACTAGTAAGTCCTTTGATTGGCAAACATCGATATTCCTGGTATTTGCCCATCATTCTGCAAACACAAGATACAACTTCGGGGATGATAAGAAACCGTGTCCAAAAAACTGAAAGAAGGTTAATACCGTACTATGCAGGAACGTTTGTCAAAAAAGAATCGTGAAAACTCTTGGATACGATATAATTTATCCAATTGCCGGTAGTCCTTGGGTTAGTCCTATCCACTGTGTACCAAAGAAAGGTGGTATTATAGTTGTCACCAACAAAAATGATGAACTTGTTCTAACCAGAACAATTACGGGTTGGCGAGTATGCATCGATTATCGTAAACTCAATGAAGCAACCGTAAAAGATCATTTTCCTTTACCATTTATGGATCAAATGCTAGAAAGACTCACAGGAAATAAATATTTCTGTTTCCTCGATGGTTTTTCTGGGTATTTTCAAATTCCTATCGATCCTAATGATCAAGAAAAAACAACATTCACGTGTCCTTTTGGCACATACGCTTATAGGCGAATGCCTTTCGGGCTATGTAATGCTCCTGCCACATTTCAAAGGTGTATGTTGGCAATCTTTCACGATATGATCGAAGAATCAGTCGAAGTATTCATGGACGATTTTTTTGTCTTGGAAACTCTTCGACACATGCCTAAACAACCATAATAAAATGCTCCAACGTTGTAAAGACGTTCATCTCGTCCTAAACTGGGAAAATGTCATTTTATGGTCAAATAAGGAATTGTGCTCGGACACAAGGTGTCCAGTGCAGGACTTGAAGTCGACAAAGCAAAAATAGATGTGATCTCAAAACTTCCTCCCCCTACTAATATTAAAGGTTTTAGAAGTTTTCTCAGACATGCTGGTTTTTACCGACGTTTCATTAAAGACTTCTCAAAAATTGCTCGACCTATAACTAAACTGTACGAAAAAGATACTCCATTTGAATTCGACGATGAATGTCAAAAAGCTTTTGAATCATTGAAAGAGAAACTCACATGTGCTCCTGTGATTGTATACCCGAACTGGAATCTTTCGTTTGAACTTATGTATGATGCAAGTGATTTCGCTGTAGTAGCCGTCTTAGGTAAAAAAGATGGTTAAAACTTTCACCCGATCTACTTCTCAAGCAAAACCCTTAATTCCACTCAACAAAAATACACCGTAATATATATAAGGATTTATCAATAATAATATAGAGAGTAAGTATTCAGAAAGGATTTAAAGAAAATCGCTCTTAACCAAAGCAACTTCAAAAACCTCCCGGGTCGTTTCCTTGACGAGGCTTGAATTGAATGTCAGGTTATCGTTTGTGATTGAGATTTTGAATGGGTGAAGATTTTGATTTGGTTTCTAATTTCTATGATGCAAAAACAAATATAAAGGCAAATAATCAACAAATAGATGATAATGAGACCTAAACATATCATGGAAATAGGAGCATAAACATAAATGAAATAAAAAGATAAGTAAAAAGATTAGAGATACCAAGTATGATAAAGAGTGCAAAAATGAAGATATAAGACCGCTCCATAAACTTTAAACCATCATCCATCAGCCGTACCCGATCAACATTCCAATTAACAAAATGATGCCTCGCATAATTAACCCAATCTCAAATGAGAAACACACAAGCAAGTTTGGCTAATCTATTACTAGTCTCTTTAATTAATAAAAAAATTGAATAAGATAAAAAATGAACAATTGCCGCTATGACTTAATATATTAAATGAAAAGGTTGCTGTGATTGGATGACAAAAGAAGAAAAAAAATCTGTTCCATTGTTGTTTTGATATATACTAATCTAATTCATTGAAAAATATGAATAAGACAGTTTTGATATATACTAATCTAATTCATTGAAAAATATGAATAAGACAAAAACGAGTAAAGTGCCACTACCAAAAACCTCATAAACGAATGAAAAATAACGAATTGCAAATACCACTTGCTGCTACTATGATTGTTAAATGATTATGAAAAAAAAGAAAACGAATCTGCTGCTTAACTATATGAATCAAAACCTTTAATGCGAACAACCTGTAAATTCGATTCACAACTCGTTCAGACCATTAACCAACGAAACAGTATCCAACCCGAATTTACGAACAGAAACTTGCTTAAACATAAGCTTAAAAATAGAGTATTAAGTAAATTGCAGGAAAAAGCTTAAAAAAACTGTAAATAATTAGAACAGAGTTACACTACTCCTAAAACTAGATGATCTTCACTGTGTGATCCATCCCCTATTTATAGGGAAGTCTTGTGCTTATCCTTGTGAGGTAAGACAACCAATCTTCAATTCTTTCAATATCATTCCATATTTGTTTATGGAAAGCTTCCAATGATGGACAAATCATCATTAAAACCGTGCCTTGACTTTGATTCTTTCCTTTTATTTTTGTAACTGCATATGGAAACTATAATCTTGGCCAATCAACATTAAACTGCATCTTTATTGCATTGACTTTGTCCATTCAATGCGTCATTTTTGGATCATATTTTATTATATTTCAAATGAAGGAGAAAGCTGGTAACGGGCGTTAGTGTAGGGACTAACGATGTCATGGCTTGAGGACTAACGATGTGATATGTTTCTGGTGTGGAGACTAACAGTCGTTAAGTCCTTATTTGGGCTTCTTCCTTGGGTTGATTTTCTTCATAATTTGGGCCGGTCTTGACCCATTAATGTTTTGGCTATGTTGGCCCACTAAGATGCATACGCCTTCGGCTTTGGTTTTTCATGCTCTTTTCATTCCCGTGCTCGGTTTTGTCCGTTTTGGCTTCGTTTTTCGTCTTTTTGTGTATATCCGTTACCTGCACATTCAATAACACAAAACAAGCATATATTTGGCATTTTATGTCCATTTTTGGTTATTTAAGCTCGTTTTATTAAAGAAAATGTATGTGTATTTAAGCACATACCAAATCCCCTCATACTAAAGTATTGATGTGTCCTCACGCAATGAAATAAATCAATGTCTAAAAAACCAAAAATTTCAACCCCATTAAATTAAATACCTTGAAAAGTAGCAAAGTGTAAAATTTAAAGGGATTAAGAAATTACTAGTTTTTTAAACACTCCCCGGTTTACCATTTTCTTCTTGCACACATTTTTTTCTTATTTTCTACTACATACAACATGCTGGACTTTCTTTATTGAACATAACTTTTAGGATCACTGAATAAGAAACACCTTAATCCTAAGGTGCCCTAAAAGGATAAATTCATCGTCCTTGATTTTTCACCTATTCCCAAACTAAGTGTTAGGAATATTTGTAATACTTAGTTTCTACTAGTAGGTATGTAGTTCCTACTGGTAGAGTAGTAGTTCCTACTGGTAGAGTAGTAGTTCCTACTGGCAGGTATGTAGTTCCTGCTGGTAAGGTTATTATCATAGTTAGTCCTAGTAGGCTAAATGTGATTCGAATATATCAGAAAGAAAATGATTTAACAGTTTTTTTGAAAATAACTTTAGTTTTATCAGTGATAATAATGATGACTACTAGGATAGTTAAGAAATAATTTATAAGGTTGGAATGATTTGACCTTGAAGATGAGAACTTTTATTATAAAAATGAATTTCTCGTTAGAAAATGTTTACGAATTAACTTGATTTAACTTAAGAACTTATATTTAGTTAAACTAGACAAATGTGTCACTTAAATATATCAGTTCATTTTATCCAATGCTTATTTTGTTTATCAATTTATGAAAGAGGATTTCTCAGCACAGACGTTAAAGACCATAGACAAATCTTTAAAACCACATAGATCATAACAAGTCTTTTGACCTATACCGATATGATTATATAATCTAAGTTGATAAGCAAAAATGGATAAGATAAGATATAACAGGTTTGCAACATAAGCTTAAGATTAAAATGATCAAAATCATACCAAACACTTATTCATTATCGTAACTTCACCGAGTAGCCATGAGAGAATTAGCCTCTTATGGCTAAGGAGTTTATAACAAAAGTAGATTTTACACAAACTTCCATTATTTCAATAACTAATTAGGAAACCATCTTCGTTCTTGATCGTTAGATCTTTCTCTTCAACTTAGAGGTGTTTCTTGGTGTTTTTGGTAAAAGCTAGGGGAAATATGTGTGTGTAAGAGATGATTGATGAAGATAAAATGGAGAGAATCCGGATGATTTGAGGATGTAAATTCGTCCTCTATTTATAGGCAAGATTGGGTGCAAAGTGCGGCGCACTTAGGAAAAAGTGCGGCGAACTTCGGGAATTAATGCGATTACATTATATTGTCTTTTCTAAGAAGTTCGTCGCACTTGCAAAGAAGTGTGGCAGTTTCGAGGAGTTAATGCAGGAGCATTTATTAACCTTTAATTCTTCAAAATTTAGGAGAATGTGCGGCGCACAATATTATAAGTGTGGCGGTGTTTTAGCTTCACAGGAAAGTGTAGCGCACAATGTAGCAAGTGCGACAGACTTCTTGATCTTTGGCTAGAAATCTTTTCTTTTCTTGTATTCGTCTCCCAAAATGTATAGATTCATGAGCTTGGGTCTCTAGATTCTTCAAGTGAACCTATAAGCAATTCAAGCTTAATTAAGTACCTAAAATTCACGAGAGAAATGATAAAATACACATAAATAATGCCATAGAAACATGTATAATTTGGGCGTTATCAAATCCCTCCACACTTAGCTTATTGCTTGCCCTCAAGCAATGGAAGCGAAAAAATAAAATTATTTGTCGTGACGTGAAGAAAATTTGAATTTTTAAGAGAATTTGCATTTTAGATAACTTTTCAGGCATAAACATATAACATAGCACCTCACATAGGGATATATGTTTCTATTTTAAATCGCCACTCGCACTCAGATAGTTTAAATTGTTTTTGTGTAGAAACAACTCAATTTGCTCAGATTTATTCTAGACAACTACCATAGGCTTGTACTTAACACATAAACTTGACCGAAGGGTGGAACTTGGGTACTAGAGAGGATCTAATCTTCATGCGCCGAACATAAGCCTTTATTTCTTTTGAACTATTACAACTCATATAGAACTTTTTTTTTTCACACTAAGGCTTAGCACAGGACTTTCTTCATTCAACTTTTAGATATTTCATCAACATAGTATTAAAAGGATCGCTTGCGAGAATAAGAACTTGCGAGATACATTTCATGTGATAGGCTTCGGTCTAGTAAATGATGATTAAGCATAAGTTTTAGAGCTTCTAAATTACCGGCTCTCTTAAATATAATTTTCAACCAATACCAATGTTCCAAAAAAGGTGACAAAGACCATACGCACCACATCAATAACGACGAATAGAAATTATGACTGCAATCAAACTTTAACTTGAACAAGCTAAAGGCATCAATTATCTTAGGTACCAAAGGTGGATACCTGAATATTTTTAAGGCTTAGATTTCTCACAATTTAGTAGACTAGGGTGTGCTAGCTATAATGTCAATCCGGTTAGACTTGCCTTACTAAGAGCATTTTTTAATTTCAAAACATATAATAAAATATTAGCTAGAAAATTTTTAATAAGGCAAACATAAAGGGATATGCTTAATTTTTCCTATTTGGCTCCCCTCCACACTTAAGTTGAACATTGCCCTCAATGTGATAACTGATAATAGAGATAAAATAAGGAAAATGAAAGGAAAGCGGTACTTCCCGAGGCATTTGTTTGGGAAAAAGGGAGTGACTGCTTCCCTTGGGTCATTATCTTCTTCTTGATATAGTTTGAGTCGGTGACCATTGACTATGAACGTCTTTCCATCTTTTCCATAAAGTTCAACATATCCGGATGGATATTGATGTTTCACTACATAAGGTACCAACCATCGAGATCTAAGTTTCGGTTGTTTAAATTTGTACTTTGAGTGAAAAAGTAGTGGTCTTTTATTTTCTTGCTTGATTTCTTCTCTTGTAATTTTTCTGTCATGCCAGACTTTGGTTCTTTCCTTGTATAGACGAGAGTTTTCATATGCTTGGTATCTAAGTTCATCTAACTCGTGCAATTGGAACATTCTTTTCTCACTAGCAGCGATTAAATCTGGGTTACAATTCTTCAGTGCCCAGTATGCACGGTGTTCAATTTCAAATGGTAAATGGCAATTCTTTCCATATATTAGTTTGTATGGTGTGGTATCGGTAGGTGTTTTGTAGGCTGTACGAAAAGCCCACAGAGCATCATCAAGATTTCTTGACCAAATAGCAAGATTGTCTTTAACAATTTTTTCAAGAATTCTTTTAAGAGCCCTGTTCGTGTTTTCAACTTGACTACTAGTTTGAGGGTGATAAGATGTAGAGAAACGGTGGTTAACTCCATATCTTTTCATGGTTTTTCCATTATTTTGTTACAGAAGTGGGTACATCGGTCGCTGATTAGAGCTTTGGGCATTCCGAAACGGCAAAATAGCTTATTCAGAAAGGTGATTACTACTCGGGCGTCATTGGTTGGTAAAGCTTGAGCTTTGGCCCATTTAGATACGTAATGTACGACGACTAGAATGTATTCAAACTTATATGATTTCGGGAATGGTTCCATAAAGTCGATACCCCATATGTCAAAAATTTCACATACTTGAATGTTGTTCAAGGGCATCTCATCACGTTTTGATATATTTCCGGTCTTTTGGCATGCTTCACATAAGCGAATAGGAGTAGGTAGTTCTTTGATGATTGTTAGCCAGTAAAATCCTGAATCAAGGACTTTTTTGCAGTTATGTTGGGTACACATAATGTCCACCTGTTGGCTGTGGGTAACATTTACTCTAAAAATGGTTTAGGTTTCTGGTCCAGATATACAACGTCTGATCATACCATCAGAACATACTTTGAAAAGGTAAGGTTCCTCCTAAAAGTAGTGTTTGAGGTCAGAGAAAAATGTATTCTTTTGTTGATATGTCATCCCTTTTGGTATAATATTACAGACTAGGTAGTTTGCAAAGTCTGCGAACCACGGTTCGTATTTGGTGTTGATTTCCATTAGAGTTTCTTTGGGAAAGTTATCATCGACTTCACTATCATCGCTTGTCTTATTGTTTTCAAGTCGGGATAAGTGATCGGCTGCGATATTTTTGGTACCTTTTCTATATTTGATTTCTATGTCAAATTCTTGTAGAAGTAAGATCCATCAAATAAGGCGTGGTTTAGCATCTTGCTTTTTTTTTAATTAAAGTTGCTTAGAGTATGAAGGATTGGTTATGATCATTAGTTTTTGAAGAATAAGATATGATCTGAGTTGTCAAATTGCAAAAAACTTAAAGCCATAAGTTCTTTTTCGGTTGAGCGGTGTATTTCTGTTGAGCGGAATTTAAGGTTTTGCTTGCGGAAGTAGATGGGTGAAAGTTTTTACCATATTTTTGGACTATAAGACAAGGCTCCTACGCGAAATCATTGCATCACACATAAGTTCAACGGGAAAGAAGATTTCAGTTCGGGCTTACGATCACAGGAGCACATATGAGTTTCTCTTTCAATAATTCAAAAGCTTTTTGACATTCATCGTTGAATTCAAATGGAGTATCTTTTTCGAGCAGTTTAGTTATTGGAATCGAGCATTTTGCGAGATGTCTTTAATGACTACGTCGGTTAAACCGGAATGTAAACGAGAAGCTTCTAACACCTTTGATATTGGTAGGGGGTAGAAGTTTTGAGATCACATTGACTTTTGCTTTGTCGACTTCAAGTCCTGTACTGGACACCTTGTGTCCGAGCACAATTCCTTCTTTGACCATGAAATGACATTTTTCCCAGTTTAGGACGAGATAAGCGTCTTTATAACGTTGAAGCATTTTATCAAGGTTGTTTAGGCATGTGTTGAAAGAATTTCCAAAGACGGAGAAATCGTCCATGAATACTTCGACTGATTCTTTGATCATATCATGAAAGATTGCCAACATACACCTTTGAAATGTTGCGGGAGCATTACATAGCCCGAAAGGCATTCACCTATAAGCATATGTGCTGGAAGGACACGTGAATGTTGTTTTTTCTTGATCATTAGGATCGATAAAATTTGAAAATACCCAGAAAAACCATCGAGGAAACAGAAATATTTATTTCCTGCGAGTCTTTCTAGCATTTGATCCATAAATGGTAAAGGAAAATAATCTTTTGCGGTTTCTTCATTGAGTTTATGATAATCGATGCATACTCGCTAACCTATAATGGTTCTGGTTAGAACAAGTTCATCATTTTTGTTGGTGACAACTATAATACCACCTTTCTTTGGTATACAGTGGATAGGACTAACCCAAGGACTATCGGTAATTGGATAAATTATATCAGTATTCAAGAGTTTTACGATTTCTTTTTTGACAACTTCCTGCATGTTCGGATTTAACCTTCTTTGTTTTTGGACAACGGGTTTCTTATCATCCTAAAGTTGTATCTTGTGTTTGCAAAATGATGGGCAAATACCAAGAATATCTGTTGTTTTCCAAGCAAAGGCTTGCTTGTGCTTTTTAAGGACAGATATGAGTTTGTTTTTCTTTTCTTTAGATAGTTGAGATGATATGATAACAGGAAGAAAATAGGGTTCTTCCAGGAATACATATTCTAGATTATCAGGAAGGGGTTTAAGTTCGAGATCCGTAGGAGGTTCTTCGAGAGATGTTTTGATCTTATAATCAGTATTGATGGTGATTTTTTCGAATGGCGGATCTTCGGTATCGGATTCAGAGTCAGAGTTTTAATCGACAGTCATTTCCATGAATTCATCAAATTCAGCAAAGATTTCTTCTTCAAGAAGGGTTCCTTCAATGGAATGCAGAATTTTACTACCTTCGTCTAGAAGAGCGTCGAAATCTTCTTCTAAGATTTCATCGATGATATCGATACTGAAACAGGTATCATCGTTTGAATAGGAGTGTTTCATTGCAGAATCGATATTGAAAATCATTCGTTCAGTTCCAACTCCAAGGTTGAGTTGTTTCTGTTTAACTCGAATTACTGCGTCAGCAGTGTGAAGAAAGGGTCGTCCCAAAATAAGTGGAACTTTACTATCTTCTTCCATTTCGAGAATAACGAAATCAGCAGGAAAGGTGAATTTACCAACTTCAACGAGCATATTTTCAGCTATTCCAACAGGGTATTGGAATGATCTGTCGGCTAATCTTACGCTCATTTTAGTAGGTTTAAGATTTTCGAGAGATAATTTGGCATATAGTGAATATGGCATAAGGTTAATGCTAGCACCAAGGTTGGCTAAGGCATTGCAGGAGAAAGTTTTGTTGAAATTACATGGAATAAGAAAACTTCTGGGGTCTCCGAGTTTAGGTGGAACTTTGTTTTGGATCATCGCTGAACTTTCGTCGCTTAAGAAAGCGGCAGAAATTTGTTCGATTTTATGTTTGTTGCTTATGAGTTCCTTGAGAAATTTTCCATAATTAGGCATTCCGGCCAAGACATCGATAAGAGGTACATTGATTCGAACTGCGCGGATTACGTCGAGAAATTTTCCGTATTGAGCTTCCATTTTTTCTTTCCTTAGACGTTGAGGATACGGGATTTTTTGTTTGTTGGACCTATATGGCAGATGATGAAGTCCCTAAAAACATGGCTCTTATGGCTATTTCAGACTTTGAGGTAAATAATGACAAAACTTGTTCAAAAACCTGTCTATGACAAGTCCAGTCAAAATGTGGAGTGTCTATGACAAGTCCTGTCTAGAAAGATCACTATCAATAGAAGTGACACAACCGGATATGACAAGTCCAATGTGGAGTGTTTCAACTGCCACAAGATGGGACACTTTGCAAGGGAGTGTAGAGGAACTAGGAACCAAAATAGCAGGAACAGGAATCAAGACATCTCTAGAAGGACTGTAAATGTGGAAGAAACTTCTTCCAAAGCGATGGTGGCTATTGATGGAGCTGGTTTTGACTGGACCTATATGGCAGGTAATGTAGTTTCCTTGACTGGTTTTGGATTTTGTATTTTCGGTTGTGGTGTAGGTTCTTCGTCTTCTTAGTCGCTATCGTCGAAATTGATAGGGTTTTCAGAATTAGTTTGTTGATCATTTGAGTTCACTGGTGGGTTGTAGGATTTACCACTTCTTGTGAATACGGCATTCACATGCTCATTGCGAGATTGTGGTGGTTGGTAGGCTTTGGAATTGTGTCCTTTTGGGTTTGGTTGAGTGTTACTGGAAGAGATCAATCGCGGGTTTTGATTTTTTAGCAAGGTTTGAAGTCTTTATACTGAGCATCCATTTTCAGGTCATCATCCATTTGGTCCATAATTTTTTAGTCATTACTCTGGAATTACTTCAACCTTCATCTTCGAAAGCAACTATTTATTTTTAAAGATATTTGGTTTTTTGTTTATTACCCAGTCGAGCTTTGAGTAAGACTTTATCTTCTAGAAGTTGATAAGTTTGATTTGGTGTTTTATAAAGGAAAATACCACCAGCTGCAACATTTAGAACTTCTTGGGTTATTTCGCTTAGACCATGATAGAAGATTTTGATAATGTTGCCTTTGGACAGATTGTGACCATGACAGTTTTGAAGCATTTCCTTCATACGAAGCCAAGATAAATACCCGTCGATTAGAAGAATTCGTTCTCGTGTTGAGAGAAAGCTCGGATTTCTTTGAAGAGTCCGGTCGAAAAGTGCTGGGGAAGAAAACGCTAATAAAGTGGTTTAAGTTCACCCATGTTCGATGTTCCTTCGTTGAGTTTGTCCAGCCATGTTTTTGCTTCTCCCGTGAGTGATAGGGGAAACATCATTAGGGGAATGGCTTCATTTTTAGTATCTTTGTATTTAAACATATCACAGATTTTAAGGAATTCGTGAATGTGTTTATGAGGATTGGTTTTAGTTCTTCCATCAAATTGGTTTCCCTTGACAAGAGTCAAGTGGTTACCTTTGATAGCAAATTCGTTAGCAGTTTCAGGAATAGTGATTGCAGAACCAGGAGTCGGAGCTACAACATGGTCAACAGCCCATATGGGTTCATCATCCATTGGGTAAAGGTTTTCAAGAGTAACTAGAAAGTGGCAGAAGTGGTTGATGTCGAGAATTGGCGGATAGACAATTCTCGGGTTTTTAGGTGGATTGTTTCTTTGATCGAATGGAACTCTTCTGTTTCGTCGACGACGTCTTCGATTCAGAGTACGTTCAGTTCAAGTAATGGTTTCAACAAGTTTCAGAATTTGGAAGCACGTGTATGCTCCAAATGAAGGGGGGGAAAGAATTTGTTCGGTAGTTTGCCAGAAAACGTACCGCGATTGAAAAATGGGAGAGTTAAAGATTTTCCAGAGTGAACTACAGAACAGCTAAGAAATCCCCGCAGCGGCGCAAAAACTTGATGTTTTCAAAAGCTTTAAATTATAAACTTAAAAATACAGACAATTTATATGGAAACACACAGGTATAAAAGTATAACCCACGATGCAGTATAATCTTTTTAGGTGTTTGTTACAAAGCTTGGACGCAATCCTTGATTAGGTCAATATTAAGGTGTAATACGGATCTGCTAGCTCGTGCCTGTAATCAATTAGAGTCTTGATGTCTATACCTCCACTAAGAAACCAAAAGCACCGTAAGGCTTACCGTGGATTGCTCCTCGATTATCCTCACGGCGGAGAGTAAGTAATCAGTTTAGGCTTTAGGTAGAAGTTAGGTAATGAAGCATACCTAGATGAGAGCTGGTGCTCTTTATAATCTCACCGAACCCCTAATGGGCCTTTGGCCCATTAAAATTAGGTTAGTACCCAAAGAGGCCCCACCGTTATTTAGTAACAGTAGGCCCACCTCATGATTATGACCCGTTCGTAACGGTTGTTATAGATACCTGCGCACGTGTGCGCTAGTTGGACCTCATGGGCCTAAATCCTCATCGTGATAGCCCATATGTCATGGGCTTCGCCATAGGCAGTACCATTCGGGCCTTGGAAACCCGTATTGATGTCGCTATGGCCCATTCATTAGTGCCTGGTATATTAACTCAGTCGCGGGTCCGGGTTCACATGACCCCAGGTTTGGGAAAAAACCTATACGTCCATCATGTCCCCCAAGTCTAGTCAATGCGCTGGGTAAACACGCGAGGCTAGCCTACAAATGTCCGCGCAACAATTTTTTCTGGATGCGTACTGTGAAGGAAACAAGAATTTGCCCCGCCCAGAACAATGAATCTGGTCCACTTGAGTCGCA
This sequence comes from Tanacetum coccineum, assembly GCA_026074375.1. NCBI lineage: Eukaryota > Viridiplantae > Streptophyta > Magnoliopsida > Asterales > Asteraceae > Tanacetum > Tanacetum coccineum. The sequence goes on along the minus strand of BQNB010037908.1, from coordinate 10,944 downwards.
AAAAGTGCTTCTTCGTAATTCGTGAAAAAAGGTAGCTAGAACATAGCTTAAATGTTGCACCCCTACCACACGATTAGGACAAGTGGGGGACACGTGTTACTCATCACAGCCGTCACGTGCAGAATCAACTTGCCCTATATAATTGGGTCGACTCCATTTCCACTGTTAGGGCCACGAAAAAAAAATCTCATCCACCACATCGATAAATCTTCCATTATCATCAAAACCATACACAGTAATACGCGCCTTCGCATACCATACCTTTGTTTCACAAATCAAGGTATGCATCATTACTGATTTTACATCAGAAATAACAGATGAGGAACTTCGTGAGTTCACATCTGAGTATTACATCCCGTCCGCACTGCACCCGGTAGTGCCGCAGCGAGGGCTGAGTATAGCGGATTTCCCAGTGGAGAAGTGGTATACACACTGTTCTTTGAATTTCCAATCACGTGTACCCCTTTCGTTGTTTATGTGAAACGTCCTGAATCATTAACGCTTCATATTTCCCAATTGCACAGCATAGCGCAGCAAAAATATCCATTTCGAGGTAAGTGCCGCCTATGGCAATTCATCCCACACAGTCCATTATTGTTCCCGCCTTCTATGACACCTCTTGGTCAAAACGATGGTATCGTTGCCAAGCTGCGGTCGTTGCAGTGCTACACCGAGAATAAATGCCTAAGGCGTTGGAGGAGATGTTTTTCTGGTAATGATGCGTTGTTTCCCTGGGACTTCGCATTCTATACCAGGGGTCATTGCCGAGGGATAGCGTCCACCCCCCGGTCGTATAGTACATGAGGATGCGAACTTATAAATGAGAACCGTAATCCCATCTACGCATACTCAAGCTTTATATGCCACATGGGCATTATCGTAATAATTTCTAAGTCCCCAGGAAAGTGCGACGTTTATAGCGATGACGGCCGTGTGGGTGCTTGTCTTCCTCTCCCTCTTAGAGTAGTGTAAGCGATCTTTCGTATTTTAAGTCTTATGTCACCATTTTGTTTTTTTGTATTCTCCGTTTGTGTTGCGCAGAGATGGATTTGTTAGCTGGTTCATCAAGGAAGCCCAGAGCTGTGAAGGAAAAAAAAGAAAAAAACAAAAAAAAAACGAGGGGTGCGCCCTTTAAGAGATGGTGAGGAGCCGCTGTTGGAAAGTACCGCCGGGCGCACAATGGAACTTGTGCTGGAGCAACCAGAGGCGGAGAGTACTGATGTACTAGCACCCACACCACTGCGCAGTGTACCAGGTGCAATTGTGGAGCCCCCCAGGCCAGACGCAGCAAGCGTTGGTTCTTCAGAGGATGCTGATGTCGCAGAAGTTGATTCTGGGTTGAAACGTAAGAGGGCTACTGGTGATGACGGCGCGGGCCCATCAAAGAGGGTGCGTCATGTCAGTCTAGGTTTGAGTACATCGACTGAGGAAGAAACCCCGGATGCGTCACCCACGCTTGCTGCCAAGGAGGTGATCGAGACTCCTCCCCCCAAGTAAGTAATTTAGCTTCTATTTCCGTCCAGTAATAATGTTGATGGTACGCAATCATGATAAAGCAATGCGTAATCCTCATTATTGGTTTTTTGTTTGCCATTTGTGCGCAGTGTCGAAGCTACTAGCGATTCCTCTGCGCCGGTGACGCATGCTGTACAGTCCCCTCCCCAGACTAGTCCCAAGGTGTTTGAGGGTATGCCAGTGGATCCGCTTAATGGGGGAGTTTGATCATGGCACCGGGGTCAGCAGGATCAGCCGTGCGCAGTGGCGGCAGCTGAGCAATGGTTTTCTAATGAACGCAAAGAGTGTACAGAAGATCGAAAGATCAGTGCTGCTGGAAGACACAGGTGCAGATGCGCAGCTGAGGCAGAGTCTCGAAGTTCTTAATGCACAAACCTTGCCGAAGAAATAAATGGGCACCTTGGCTTGTCAATGTAGTAGCAAGACGCCGGTGCTGCGAGTACCAAGGCAAGTGTCTTGCTGTAAAGTATTATGGAGGGGGTAAGAACAATCATTTTGCAGGGTGGGAATGATTTCGCCAGAGAGGTGTAGGGCTATGGATGAGCAAGAGGAGAGCTGCGCAAACTCTTATTGAGTATGTTGAGGAGCTTGATCCTCCACATGTTGTCCCCATGCTGACGGCAGTGGGCATCATAGAGCCCACAGAGCGCCTTGCCTGCCATGTGCACATTGAATCTCAGGAGGTCTACAGTCCTTTGGGAATGTGTGTGAAGTGGGCATTGGCACGTGGTAAGGCGGAAGCGGTGGAGAACTCATGAAAAGAGTTGGCAGACAGTGCCTGCCGCACAGGACCCGGTATACTATAAAGCATTTGAGAGCTTGTTGACTGCGATGGAGGCGATAGAAACTGTTAAAGCTACCTCATATTGCACACTGGAGCGTGACCAGGAAAACCCCATCGATGTGATAATGGCGGGTTAACCTTGGCTAGAGGCCTCCGAGCGCTGAGGCGGCCAGCCTGATTTACTTCTCACAAGCACAGATGTGGCGCAACTACAGTGCCTATCTTTTCCCGTCGCGTGATATCCTAAAGTCCTTTTGCACTTGAGAGGCGAATTTCCGTTTGAAGGAATCTCGGAGAGGCCACGCCATAAAGGCTTGCTAAAAGAAGGGGGTAAAGGCATGGAATATTATAGCGGTGTTGGGCAATAAACTGCGCACATCCCCCTCTGATAGAGGTACACCGTAGCGTGCGACTAGTGCTACTAAGGATAGTAACTTCTGGGTAGCTTGAGAGCTGGAGATGCTGCATACCAGATTGGCAGTCAAAGCAAAGTTCGTTGTCACAGCATTCTGCTTGTCTTCCATGTGTAAACTTAATGTTTTTGTGTATATTGGATAAAATTTTTGATTAGTTTAACTCGTGTCTTGTTTAAAAGAAGTCCGTTGGGACCCATACTAATGGTTTGTTTGTTTTGTTACTTGTGCGATTGTACGCGCACAAGATAAGTTATAAAAGTTGACAATATGTTTGTGCACAATTAGTTGCCTTTGCATGAAAACCGTTGTGATCAGTGCTGATTGTCAAATTGTTTGGCAACCTAGTCTATTACACATAGTTCAGGACTGCGAAATTCTAAGTTTACATTATGGGTGACATTACAATTACATGCCGTACCGCTAAACCACATCAAGAAGTCAAAGTTTGACTCCTAAGTTGTAAACTGCCCTGTGTTGCCGCTGCTGCCATACCATCGTGGAAATGCCAGTTAAACTTACTCCAAGTCTTGAGAGAAAGTGTTTACAAGGATTCATGATCAATGTTTGATGGTTTGCAACCTTCTTACTCAACGATCATTTAGTAGTTTACTCAAACCTTTTCCCAGCGTGGGTTATAAGGAGCATGCCACCCGCGTAGGCTCAGCATAATGAACAACAATATAGATACATAATAGGTACTCACAATAAGCATGTAAAGTTGAAATGGGTGTCGCGAGTTAGCTAAAAACCTGCGACATTAAGTATACTTGCAAAAATGAAAAACATTTGTCTTAAAAGAAAAAACATAAGTATGCATATACCCAGTGAGAACTTCCCTAAAGATAGCATTTCTTGATGATAGCAGATAGACCACGTGCGTGAAACTCACGCCCCCATGCTATGTCCCGCAGCTTTATGCTCCTACTTTCCATGGTGCGTCCGTAAACCTCGTAGTCCTTCCCACTTTGTCCGAGCTTTCCTGATGTCCTTCCGCGTGGCTCGCGCGTTAGCACGATACACAATCTACCTGGTCTAAATGAGACTCCCTCAAAACTTTAGCGCCATAGTAATCCCTTCATTTGCGACGTCGCTTTGTTTCCTCACGATGGCTGCTTGTTCGCATCCTTTCTTCTAAAATGACCAAGTCATATACGTCGCGCAGCGTCATTGTTGCGATAATGACCTCCGCGGTACGTATAGTTGGCATTCCAATTTCGGCTGGTATAACGGCTTCCGTCCCATAGAGACAAGAGAGAACAGGAGTGTCCCCTTGACACCTTTGATTGTTTGTGCAGTTGCGACCCACATGGACATGGACAATTTCCTCTACCCACCTGCCCTTTATGTCCTATCCTAGGCGTGCATTAATTCCTTCGCCTAACTTCGATTTGCACGCTCACCAAACCATAGTCTGTTGGGTGTTTAACGCAGCAAAGCGCTGTGTAATGCTAATCCGCGCACCATCCCTTTGAACGGGTATCACATGATATGTTTCCCATTGTCCAGACTATTGTCTCCAGTAATCCAAAACGGCACACAATTGTTGTCCCAAACAAATCGTTTACCCCGTATTCCCGTGATGTGGCTACCGCTCTCGCCTCGATCCATGTAGTAAAGTAGTCCTATAGCCACGATACGGAATTTCAATCCTCCCTCAACAGGGAAGACCACGATGTCTATACTCATTTGAATGGACCATGTGATGATGGTGTCAGCTCCTGTTGTGGATGGCGCGTTGTCTATGTACTTGGCAATCATGGCACTTCCTTATCATGTCGCGCGCGTCGCGGTGCATGGTGGGCCAGTAGTACCCAGACCGTAAGGCTCTTGCTACTACAGATCGTGGTCCTGAGTGCATACTGCATGAACCCGCATGAATCTCGCGGAGCACATAGTCTGCCTGAATAGGGCCGACGCATCGGAGCCATGGTTGTAGGAACGAACGTCGATAGAGGACGCCATTTCGAAGTTCGAATCTCTGCGCCGTACGGCGTATTCGCCGGGCTTCCTTCTGTTCAAGAGGGAGCGTGCCCTTGCTTACGAATTCGATGATAGGGGTCATCCACGTAGGATCCTGCTCTTCTATCACCGTAGATATCTCCATCTCCGAGATGGATTTGTTCTTCAAGAAATTTCAGACCAACACCTCTTAGAGAGTGCGCGAAGCTGATGGATGCATCTTACATATGCATCCGCCTTTTTTGTATGTCACCTCTAGGACTGCTAATGTGAATCTTCAAAGCCCTGATTAGCACTGGTCTGTCGAGGTATTGAATCATGTTGTCTTCTTTAGCCACATATTCGCCCAACACATGGTTGGCTACTAAACGGGAGTCCACATTTGCTTCTAGGTTACGTACACCCATTCGAGCTGCAATGCGTAGTCCCGCAATTAGGGCTTCGTACTCCGCCTCGTTGTTCGTGGCTGTGAATTCAAAGCGCAGTGCGTAAGTAAATTCCATTCCTTCCGGGTTAGTGAGGATGAGGCCTGCGCCCGACCCGTCCACGCATGACGATTCATCCGTGAATAAGATCCATGGTTCTTGGAGTTTTACTTCGCTTCTGGAGACGCCGCGTCGGTTTTCTGGTTTATGATTGAGAAAATCGCCAGTAACTGGTCCTTTTCACTGCAGTGCGGTGGTCTATAAGAGATGCTATGCATCCCCTAGCAACACGCTCCCAACTTTTGCAAACGCCCCGACCGTCAGGTTAAAATACCCGTTTGATGGGTTGACTTGTTGACCACTATTGCGGTGCGCTTGGAAATATCTACGCAGACTTTGTGCGGCGAATACTAACGCCAGGAAGCAGCCTTTCCAATGCGCTATACATTTGATCTCCTTTCCTTGAGTGCTTTACTTACGAATATAATCGGATGTTTTACGGAGTGCCTATCTCAGTAGCACGGCGCTAATGCACCGTGCTCGCGGATAACTACATAATCAACTCCCCCCCTGGTCGGGTGCACTAATTCGTGGGAAGTGCTGCTATATGCTGCTTGAGCTGCGTGAAAGCTTCTTCTGCTTCCGTAGTCCAACGGAAGTCTCCCTTCTTCGTGCACTTCTTGAGTGTTTTGAACAAGGGGAGTGACTTGTCTGCTGACTTGGATAGGAACCTGTTCAAACCGGCTAACTTCCCATTTAATGACTGGACTTCTTTCCTTTGTTCGCGGAGGAAGTTGGGATGACACCATTGTCTTTTCCGACAGCTAGCGGCTGTGATGCCGTCAGTTCTATCAATACCCGAGGAACATGCTTATGTACCCCAAAAGTATACTCATAGATTCACAGACTTCATATTGATCTTCCGAGTATGCACTGAAACTTTTCTACAAGTTCGCGCACCAACTCGTCTTCGTGTGCTTTTTATAACAAAGTCACGACATAACTTCCAGGTTGCGGACCCACTTGCCCTACTTAAAAAACACAACAATAACCAAAACAGCAAAACGCGTTATCTACCAGTCGCTGGTAAGTGGCACCCGCATTCTTTAGGCAAAAGGCATCTATCGTATAGCATTAGACACCTTGACTTGGTGAAAGGCTGTCTTTTTCTCGTCCATCCTTTGACTTTTGGATTGGTGATACCCCTTGTAGCGTCCAAGAAGCACTTGAAGGGGTATCCACATAAGGACACCACTTCCAGTCTATCTCTGGTAGTGGAGAGCTTCTTGTGACATGCTTTGTTAAGGTCATGAAGTCCACCACATCCCCAGCTACCAGCGCTCTTTTCAGACCGATAACCGGGTTGAGAGCCAATCATGTAAGAACTTCTCGCAGATACCTGGCCTCCCACAAGTTTATGTACCTCCCCAGAATGGGCCCTTAGCGCGCTCTAGAGGCCTTGCCCGCTTTTGTTGCCTTACAAGGGAGTATCCTGTCGGATTTTCAACTTGTGTTCTGTGATCGATCGTGGTACACCAGTCATGTGTTTCGGTTCCCATGCAAAGATGTCGAGGTTTCTTTGCAAGAGTACGCACACAGCCGTCCTACCCGTATCAGACAGCGACCCTCCGATCGATACTTCTTGCTCCGGGTAATCGGGATGAATCGCGACCTTTAAGTTTGTCACTTTGGTTGCGTTCTGCTCTGAGTCGGCGTTCACTTCCACAAGTGACTTGTGTTCATCTTTAGGCGGTGCGGCGGTGTTGTAGATGGTGACAATGCCGCCGTCGACGGGGAATTTTAGCATCCCATGGGCCGTGGATGGGACCGCGCGTATCGCTGAGATCCCAGGTCTTCCAATATGCATTGTATGGCACGGTCTGACACCTAAAAATTCATCCAGGCTGGTGTGAGTGCTCTACGCCAACCAGTAACTGTAATCGGTATTAGCCCCATGGGCCATATCTTTTCTCCCGTGAAGCCAGTCAACGACGTCGTGGCCGGGTTCAACTGACTTTTTACTTCAGGGCGCAGTCTTTGGAAGCAATGTTCGTACAGTATGTCTTGCAGATGCTCCCCATCAATGTACATGGCGGGGATGTCGTGACCCCCTGCAAGTTATCTCGATGGTAAGTGCGCCACCACTGCGTTGTCCGCAGTTAAGTGGGAAAGATATACACACCTTTTTTTTTCCCCCCATGCGAAAATTTTGACTGGACTTTTGCTTAGTTTTTCCGCTGCCATGACTGCACCATATAGAGGAGTCAGCCTTGTCTCCACACACTGCGTCTTTACTTGACCTCCGCTTCCTTTGTTATTCTTTCCCTTCCCTTATGTTTTCACCCAGTGATCCAATCTGCCTTCCTTGACCAATTTGTCACTTAGCTGGCACATTGGACACTTTCATTGGTATTAGCCCCTTCTTCACTAGTGAAACTCGACAGTATCCATTCCCCACGCGTGCTCTTCCGGATTGCGCAGTGGTGGTGGTTTTGGGAAGTTGAACCATCCGTACGAGTATCTCCTTTGGGTCATTGTCCATTGGGGTGTACTTGTCGTCCCCCGCCCGCCCCTCTGACCGCGGTAGCTGTTGTTGCGACTGCTACTCTGGTCATTGGATTGTCTCCTGGACTGTTCCTATGAACCTGGTTTTGAGTAGCCTTTCTGCTGTACCGCGGCTGTGGGCGTGCGCGTCCAGGACTGATGTGCCTATGAATGAAGGAGACCTTGTGCTTTCATCAACTCACAAAGTTGGGAACCCGAGCATTCAACCTTTTGATAAGTTCTGGGTTATTTATTCCATTCATATACCCTGATATCTGAGAAATTTCGTGGCACGCCTTGACAGTGTATCATTCATCCTTTATGCGCTCTATCGTAGGCGCTTGTGGACTCCCCTTGGCGCTGGATTCACCCTTGCAACTCGACAGGATTCTTGGCACACTTCTTCCTTTGAGTAAAATTAAACAGAATCCCTTCGCAACTCTTCAAACCCATCAATGCTACTCGCTGGTAGTTTGCTGAACCAGTTCCGCGGTTTCCTACTAACTGGAATGCCATGTGGCAACCCACAACGGGTGTGGCCAGTTTTCATAGTGCCGCCGAATTTGAAGATTTTTAGAGTCATCAGATCACCTGTCCCCATCAGTAAGTTTCACAATAGCACATGCGCCTTTTCTTATCCTCCAGAACAATCGCAAATGCCCGCTAAATGCTCGACCTTTCGGCGCGCCATGGACGAGACATAACTTCCCGTCTTCATCTTCACGATATTTGTTCTTGGATTCCATGACCGTTTCGGCGTCCTCGTTTTTTGTGTCCGAGGCGTCTTCTGAGGAAGAGCATACCTCTTCTTCAGCGCTTTGCGCCGACTGCCTCGGAGTCCATCTTGAGGACTTTCACTCGTGGAATCGCCTTGTTCCAAGCCTGCTGTGACATTCGCGACTGCCCACACCTCATCACGACGCTGATAGCGCCAGTCATTGTTATCATGTGTCCAAGTTAGGCAAGTTAGCCGTGTTGAGTACCCTAAACTTTTCTTCCGATACTTCCGACTACTGGAGGTCGACGGTATCCTTTTTTATCCCAGTCGAGCTGTAGTATGACCTTGTCTTCCAAAAGCTGATAAGCCTGATTTAGTGTTTTATAAAGGAAAATACCTCCAGCTACGGCATTCAGAACTTCTTGAGTTATTTCTCTTAGACCATGATAGAAGATTTTGATAATGTTGCCTTTGGTAGATTGTGACCATGACAGTTTCGGAGCATTTCCTTCATACGAAGCCAAGCTTCGGTTAGAGATTCATTCTCGTGTTGAGAGAAAGCTTGGATTTCTCCGAGGATTCGATTAAAAAGAGCTGGGGGAAAGAATCGGCTAATGAAAGTGGTTCGGAGTTCATCCCATGTTTCGATAGTTCCTTCGTTGAGTTCGTCCAACCATGTTTTTGCTTCCCTAGTAAGGGATAGGGGAAACATCATTAGGCGGACGGCTTCATTTTTGGTATCTCTGTATTTAAACATATCGCAGATTCTGAGGAATTCGTGAATGTGTTTATGAGGATCGGTTTTGGTTCTTCCATCAAATTGGTTTCCTTTGACAAGTGTCAAATGGTTACCTTTGATAGCAAATTCGTTAGCGGTTTCAGGAATAGTGATTGCGGAACCGGGAGTCGGAGCAACAACACGGTCAGCAGCCCACATGGGTTCATCATCCATTGGGTAAAGGTTTTCAAGAGTAACTAGAAAGTGACGGAAGTGGTTGATGTCGAGAATTGGCGGATAGACAATTCTCGGGTTTTTAGGTGGATTGTTTCTTTGATCGAATGGAACTCTTCTGTTTCGTCGACGACGTCTTCGATTCAGAGTACGTTCAGGTTCAAGTAATGGTTCAACAAGTTCAGAATTGGAAGCACGTGTATGCATCCAAAGGAGAATTTGTTCGGGTCAGTTTGCCAGAAAACTGTACGGCGATTTGAAAAAGAGGGAGAGTTAAAGAGATTTTCCAGAGTTTGACTACAGAACAGCTAAGAAATCCCCGGCAACGGCGCCAAAAACTTTGATGTGTTTCAAAAGCTTTAAATTTATAAGACTGAAAATACCGGACAATTATATGGAAACACACGGGTAAAAGTATAACCCACGTATGCAGTATAATCTTTTTAGGTAAGACCAGGTCGTCCACAGGGATTAGAGTAGTGTTCGAATAATCAGAAAGAAAATAGACTTTAACAATTTTGAAAATAACTTTAGTTTTATCAATGATAATAAAGATGACTACTCGGATAGTTGAGAATAATTTATAAGTGTTGGAAATGATTTGACCTCGAAGATGGGACTTTAATTTATAAAAATGATTTCTCGTCAGAAAACGTTTTTACGAATTAACTTGATTAACTTAAGACTTATATTTAGTTAACTAGACCAAATGTGTCACTCAAATAATCCAGTTATTATTATATCAAAACTTATTTTGTTTATCAATTTACGAAAGTGGATTTCTCAGCACAGACGTTAAAGACCATAGACAAATCTTTAAAACCACATAGATCATAACGGATCTTTCGACCTATACCGATATGATTATATAATCTAAGTTGATAAGCAAAAATAGATAAGATAAGATATAACAGGTTTGCAACATAAGCTTAAGATTAAAGCGATCAAGATCATACCAAACACTTATTCATTATCGTAACTTCACCGAGTAGTCATGAGAGATTTAGCCTCTCATGGCTAAGGAGTTCATAACAAAAGCACACTTTACATAAACTTCCATTATTTCAACAACTAGGTAAGAAAACTTCTTCGTTCTTGATTGTTAGATCTTTTTCTTCAAAGGAAAAGGTGTTTCTTGGTGTTTTGGTGAAAGGAGGGAAAGTATGTGTGTATAAAATGGGATAGAATGTGAGGAATGATTGTGAGGAGGGATACCTTGAGGATGAAAATTCGTCCTCAATTTATAGGCAAGATTGAGTGCAAAGTGCGGCGCACTTACAAATAAGTGCGGCGATTTTGAGGAGTTAATGCAGGTGCATTTAATGGACTTTAATTCTTCAAACTTTGGGAAAATGTGCGGCGGTTTTAGGTTTCAGAGGAAAGTACGACGCACAATGTAGCAAGTACGGCGGACTTCTTGAACTTTGGCTAGAAATCTTTTCTTTTCTTGTATTCGTCTCCCAAAGTGCATAGATTCATGAGCTTGGGTCTCTAGAGTCTTCAAGTGAACCTATAAGCAATTCAAGCTTAATTAAGTACCAAAAGTTCATGAGAAATGATCGAATAAACATAAAATAACGCCATAGAAACATGTATAATTTGGGCGTTATCAAATCCCTCCACACTTAGCT
>BQNB010037907.1:0-49113 GCA_026074375.1 Tanacetum coccineum | reverse complement strand
CTTCGCACCTTGCTAACATTTTTGATAAATTAGTAAGGCAAGAGTCGAATAAATTTCCAAAAATGGAAAAATCATCCATGAAGACTTCCATGAAGTCCTTGCACATATCATGAAAGATTGTCGTCATGCATCTTTGAAATGTGGTTGGAGCATTGCACAGCCCGAAGGGCATTCTCTTATATGCAAATGTTCTATAGGGGCATGTAAAAGTAGTTTTTTCCCGATCTTCTAGTGCTAAAGGGATTTGGAAGTACCTAGAGAATCCATCTAGGAAGCAGTAATACTCATTTCCAGAGAGTCTTTCTAACATTTGATTGATGAATGGTAATGGAAAATGATCCTTCCGAGTGGCGTCATTGAGTTTTCTATATTCAATGTATACCCTCCATCCGGTGACTGTTCTGGTTGGAACAAGCTTGTTATTTTCGTTTGTTATTACGGTTACCCCCTTTTTTGGGAACTACATGAATTGGGCTAACCCAAGGACTATCATAAATGGCATAAATTAGTCCGCTATCGAGTAGCTTGACTATCTCAGCTTTTACAACATCTTGAACCTTAAGACTGAGTCTTCACTATGGTTGTACTACTGGTTTAAAATTGTATTTCATTAGAATTTTATGAGTATAAAATGAAGGACTTATGCCTTTGATATCGGCAACTTTCCATGCTAATACAGCCTTGTGTTGTGTCAAAACCTTTAAGAGTGATTTTTTCCTGGGTGTTTGATAAAGAGGAGATGATAACTGGAAATTCTTGGTTATTGTTCAACAAGGCTTATTCAAGATAGGACGGAAGTTCCTTAAGTTTAGGAGGCTATTTTTCAGCTTTAATCGAATTGGTAGAGAATAAAGTTGGTCTGATTGGTTCCCAATATCAGGGTAGTATGGTAGTCCTGATTTATCTAAATCTTCTGAGTCATCTTCCTCTTCTTCCCATAGATTGGAAATAATTTCTTGTTGGTAATTTATGATTGGTTCAAATAGAAATGAATCAAGAGTACTTGGAGGGAGAATTTCCTTGACAAGGTCTGAGACTACATTATCACTTAGATCAACAGAGAGACATTCGTCATCTTCAGTAGTGGAAAATTTCATTGATTTCTCAATGTCAAACGTTATTGTTTCATTTCCCACTTTGAAGGATATTTTCTTATTAAATACATCGATCATTGCATGAGCTGTGGCTAAGAATGGTCTACCAAGAATTATTGGAATCTTGTGGTCTTCTTTCATATCTAGCACTACAAAATCCACAAGGAAAATAAATTTGTCAATCTTTACAATGACATTCTTAGCAATCCCCCTAGGATATTGGGTAGATTTGTTTGCTAATTCGATACACATGCGTGTTGGTTTTAATTTACCAAGATCCAGCATAGCGTACATAGAGTATGGCATAAGACTAATGCTGGCCTCAAGGTCAGCCAGAGCTTTGTCAATGCCTACTTTTCCTATTACAGAGGGGATAGAAAAGCTTCCAGGATCTTTTTCTTTGAATGGGATTTTATTTAGGAGCACTATAAAATACCTTTCGTTTAAAACTATTTTAGATGTTTCTTCTGTTTTTTCTTTTCTGGCAAGAAGATCTTTCATAAATTTAGCATATTTGGGCATTTGCTCTAAAGCCTCAAAAATGGGATGTTTATACTGAGTTATTAAAGATTTTCAAAGAACTTTTTGAATTGTTCTTTTTCTTTTTTCTTTTTAAGTCGTCTAAGGAAAGGGATAGAGTGATCGGAAGATTCCATGGGTTTCCTAGGATTATTGGACTCCTGCTTACCATTTAATGATTTTGAGAGGAGGACGATATTCATTCAAGAAGACTTATTTGAACAATTCCTAGGTTGTGATTGACCTTACGGGCAATCGTTTTATCCATTGTTAAGCTTTTCCCTTTAAGGTAAATGGAAAAGCCATTAACATAACCTGGTCTCTTGCAACTTCTGGGGAGTGGAAAAGCTTGATAATTTCGGTGATATTAGAGATGTGTACATGAGGGTTTTCGTTATTTCTTCCGTAGAATAGGTTTTCTTTTAGTTCATCGATGCATTGTCCCCAGAATTTAAATTTTATATTTTCTTCGAATAAAAGTTTAACAATTCCCAGCCCACTGCCACTCCTGATTTTTGTCAGATATTCATTGACAATAGACTCAGAATCATTGGTTTTACTCATATCAAATTATAACTAAATTTAGCTCCCCGACAGCGGCGCCAAAAACTTAATGCGTATTTTGCTTTAAATATATTAAACAAGAAACCATAATCACAACACTAGTAACTACATGGTTAGGTCAGCACTAGGAGTGCTTAGCCTCTCATAGTAATAGCAATGCAAGAATTAATGAATAAAGACATGGATTGAATCATCATAATTCTTACAGAGAATGGAATGAATGATTGAATACAAAAAGTATGCTAGCGGCTTCTCCTTTGGACCTTCAGATGAAATGCTTCAAACCTTAGAGGTTTGGTTCACCCCTTAGAACTGTGTGTAAAGTGGTGGTGGTGAGTGATGCTGAATGAGCCGGATGAGGGCTCTATTTATAGGCTTCGAAAGGTTTACGACGTAACCCTTATGGGATGTTACGCCATAATCTTGCTACGTAATCCTCCCATCTTTTAGGCATAAAAGGGTGTTACGACGTAACCCTGTCGCATATGTTACGCCGTAATGCTGAGTCAGACACATCATCTCTAGTTGCGACGTAATCTTGGAGACACTTTACGCCGTAAAGGGTGTGATGACTCATTTCTTCGTTGGAGTATGTTACGGCGTAATCCTTCGGGGATGTTACGCCGTAAAGTGCCTTGGGCTCTTCACTTTGGTGCATTTCTTGTCCAAATCCCTTGTCTTTTGCTAAAATGCTCACTTGGTCCTTAAAAACTAATAATAAACAATTAAGTAACATTTTCATACATTAATAACATATTTGTAAGCATTTTTATAGGGAATTTGATATTAAAATGTATTAACTATTTGATGTTATCAGGCATGGTCAAATACTTCAAACGTTGAAATCATGGCGATTCTATCCAAGCTTATCCTACTAAGTAAAAAGGAGTGTCATTCTAAAGTAATCTATCAAGCGGCTATATAGGCGAACCTAAGCTCTCTCGTCCTTGGGCAAAATTATCATAAACCTTAAGCTAAGTAACAACTTTGAACCTAACTTAACTTCACAACTCAATCAAACAAGAACTGTCATGAAATTAAGCTAAGCACCAAGTTGTTATCACAAACTTAACGCTTTTAAAAAGTCTGCTCAATTCGAGGTTCGCTCAAAACAAACAAATGGGTATCTACGGCTTAGATTGATGAGATTGGCAAAGAAGGTTAGGGGTAAAATCGAGGCAAGTGAGTCGTTCAGAGAGAAATTTATAAAGACGGTGATGGAGGAGGCGTCATGTTGCAGAACATCATGTATCTATCAGAGAGAGGAGGATCAGTCATTCTCTATATAGTCTTCATCAGAATCCAAAATGGTCTGCTTGCGTTTGACGTCTGGTGCCAAAAGATGTTTTGCGACTTCTTCTTTGTATCGTCGTGTAAATCGTGAATCGAAGAGATTAGATATAGTGCTAGTTGCAAAATTTGTAGATGGAGAACAATTTGTTACTAAGGAAATCATTAAGGAAAGGAATAGTTGGCCAAATATCGAGGTAAGAACTACATGGGATATAAAGTTTATTAGGGATGCATCTTCGAATGGAGGAACGATCGCCATATACGAAGATTGAAGAAGTATGAATGAAAGCTTCCCAATGTGAGGAAGGTTGTTTCAAGGAAATTGAAAGAAATGCGAAGGAATCAAATTCGTAGTATGGTGTTGGTAGTCGTAGTCTTGAATTAAAATTATGAAGATGATATTTGTATGATACACAGTGTCTTATCCATACACACTACAAGAGTTTTATGTACATGTTTCATAAGAAGGTTCTCATATTAAGTCGAGTAGTATGAGCGAGGTTAGTAGAGGGTCGCGACGATGGCATCCTTATTGCCTACGAAGAGTAAGCGTAGTTGCTGACGTCGTACCGAAAAGAAAGGGTAGGACCAGTTAGAGTTTGAACAATGAGGATGAACATTGCTAAAAATCTCATAGTTGATATTAAAGAGAATTTCAGAAGACAGCCCTTAATGTGAAAACATCAAGGAGGGATGTGTAGTCGGGCGTATGAGATGTTTGAAGATGATGATCTAGAAATTAAGGTTTCTAAGGGCAAAATCTGGTGTTAATGGTTTGGAGCGTTCAAAAATTTTTATTGATAATCAGCGATGCTCGGTTCATTTCTAATGGCCGAATCGTGCGTAGACGTAGTGCGTGTCCCTTTTCGGAGGTATAGTTTTAAAATTTTGACCATAAATGTAGTTTGGAGCAACATTGTTTAAAGTTTTCGTTAACTGTAGTCATGTGAAAAGATGTCTGTAAAAATATGAGTATTGACTTAAGAGATTTTTCATATTTGGTTGATGAAATCAAATAACGTCACATTTATACCATCATTTATCCTGAATAAACTAACCACTTTTGTATAATTATTGAAAGAAGTGGTACTTAATTGTTTAAAAGTGTTATTTGCAGTAATTGAGGAGTGATTTATGAAGACATGCTAAAAGGCGTATATTTTGGAGCTATAACGAAGACATTTGAAGATTACTCAATTCTGACCAATACACCATATCCAGCAAAAGAGATACGGCGTATCAGCGCCAAGTCTTCATAAGAAAACGCGTTCAATCAATTCCCAATACAGCATATTCACCTTCTGCCATACGTCGTATCCATGAAGATAACTATTCAGAGATACGAAGATATTATTATTTTAGGAATGTATATTATACTGATCTTAAACTTTGCGCGCGCTCCAAGGGATACACCCCAATACGCCGTATTAGCCTAGCCCAATACGGCGTATCCAGGCTTTTTCAGAGATTATAAATAAAAGACTCAAAAATGAGTTTTCAGTGTGCCAAATCATATTCTTCATACCATACACATAAAAGACGATTTTCTAAAGAAAATAAGAGCAACAAAGGTCAAGCATCGATCACTACTCTTGTAATCATTTAATTTTTGGTATCGTTCGGTAAAACATTTAGTTTAACTTGGTTAATTGATTATGCTTGTATAATTACAGTGGTTTAGGCTAATACCCTTGGGTATTAGCCATCTTAATGAAGATTTAATGTTTGGTTTGTTTTAAAATCGATTTTCTTAATTTATCATTGAGAGTTTAATTATGTTTATCACATGATACTTGTCTACGTGTTTGAATATGCGACCAATCATTCAACTGGGTCTAGTTATGCCTAACAAGCGAGCTAGATACTAAGATAGCTCTCCATATCATGTTTTATATTACTGGACCAATAGGATCACAAATAACATTCTGTCTTTATCTTTAAATTAAGAGCTTGGTTGGACCAGTAGGTGACCCATAATGTTTCAACAAGTATGTTCTTGATTAATTGATAAAGATTTGAATAGTGGAATACCAGTATATAAAATACCGTCAAACAGTAAGTGGATAAAGTCCCGATAGGCTAGGGTTTATCAAGATCACCATTGCTATAATCCCTAGATAGATTATAATTAAACTAAAAGGATGCTTTATGCGGATGCGTTAATTGTGACAGGATTCAACGTGTCTAGGTCTTAGGATGATGTCCCGCCTAAGTCTTAAGAATGACATGCCGCTTCGAGATAAGAAATCATTGCACTAAATAAACAAACCATCATTTAATCGGATTTAATATGGCTAATACAGTTTTCTATTATTTGTCTTATACCGCTCTTTTATCTTTTGATTGTTTTCTTGCATGTTTATTGTATTTAGAATTGATTATTGTCACCATAAAACCTGTGTCAGTCTCTCAGGCTGAAAAACCCCCATATCCGTTAGAAGCGTATATAACATAGGTTTAACAAGTAATTAGAATTAACTTAAATAGAAGTAATTAAAATACTCATAGATTATAAGGTTAACAACCTCGCGCTTAGTGTTCGACACCCTACTTACCACGAAACTCCACCCGATCGGGTACAATGCCCGTTAAAATGTTGTTTTAGGATAAGTCGGCTAAATATAAATGTAAAACTTGGTAATCAATAAATTGACCCTACACGACAGCCCATCAAGTTTTTGGCGCCGCTGCCGAGGAGTGAAAAAGTTCAACCTTTAATTTTATTAGTATTTCTAACCATTAGTTTAAATTAATCTTATTAGTGTAATTTGATTATGTTTATAATTAATTTAATTGTGTGATTTAATTATGTGTTTAAATTCCAACATTATTTAATTGCTTTCTAAGTATCATGTTCTGACAGATCAACAGATACGCCGTATCTACCAATTGGATACGACGTATCAACCTTTCCACTCAGAACAGTGTATTGACTTCTACACTCTAAACGGCGCATCTATTCTTCCAAACAATACGGCGTATTCTGTGTAATCAATACGGCGTACTGACTTTCAGCAGACCATACGGCGTATTCAAATTAATTGAATACGGTGTATTCGTTATCTGATACAGTAACAGTAGCTATTTTTCGTATTGGATTTCTTGTTTATCGTGTTCTCTCCCAAAAGGGTACATCCTGCTGATCATTTTTGTGCTTATTCTCAGGAAACCATTTGACGAACAATGGCAGAACCTATTCCGAAATCTTGTTGAGACAAATGTTGATGGTAATGTGAAATATGAACTCAGTGAAGAATTATTAAAGGAGCTAAGCAGTAACACTTACAGCGGAAGGGTTGAAGAAGATGTGGTCGGCCACATTGCTAAAATTCTTGAAATACTCTATCCGATCAAAGTAGATGGTATGGACCCTTTTCAACTCCGCATGATAACCTTCCCTCTCTCACTTTCTGTGGAAGCAAGATAATGGTGGATGAACGAGGGAGATGGAAAAATCAAGACTTGGGAAGAATTGGTGAATAAAATTTTCAGTGAATTTTACCACTATCTTGTGCCAGCAATTATGATAAAATGTGCGTAGATGATGAAGAAGGTCTTGACCCGCTCGAATTCATAACCTGGATGTAACATCCGGCAATTTTTGGGATTTTAAATGACTATTTTACCCTTTGACTTTTTGGGTCTGACTTGACTTTTTGACTTTTGGTCTTTTATTGTCACATAAAAGCGATTACCGCGTAACCAGTAATTTTTCTGAACACATTTAAAAGAGATATATGTTATTCCTAAGTTGATTTATCAAAAACGAGCCACTAAATCACATTTTCACAATTCGGACTCGAGAGCAATTTGATGTAAAACGACATTCCTGACAACTTTTTAGTTTTGCCCGAGACCCGAAAACAGTCAGAAAGTGACTGAAATGCCCTCGCAAGATTATAGAAACAAGAAAATAATTAAATTATATTTAATTAACACTTTTTATTAAATAAAAATATTTAATAAGTTAGTCATCATTTTATTCAGGTGAGTGGTTGAAAGACGCAAATATTCGAGTGCAAGATCATTTTACGGACAAAGTTATCGGAAATATACAAATAAATAATAAACGTTTTAAATAAATTTTATAAAACGTTTATGAAAATTAGTCTAGTGAATACTCGTTTTTATGGGAAAAATGATTTGGAAAACAATGGCGCAAGTTTCGTGTCTTGAATCATCCGTTAAGTCGCTCAAACGAGTCCCGAACCATTTTTTAACAAAAGTTACGTTTTTGGTCCCTTTAGTAATATTTACAAGAAACCCCCTAGACTTTTATACACTTGCTATTTTGATGGATTTCTACTTATATACAAATGATCAGATCTTGTTGTATCACTTTTAAGCTTTTCATTGTGATGCAATTATGGGACAAATGTTATATCAATTTTAAGGAAATCAACGAGATTACTTTTCAAACGACACATTTAGAGGTCGTTCTCTTGTATCTAGCGCTGTATATTATGAAGTAATGCTCCCGGACATATTTCCGCTGCGACACGTTTTTGCGGGTGTTACAGATTGGTATCAGAGCACTGGTTATAGAGAACTAGGTTGCATATTTTACCCTAGACTATAACCGTTTTCACAAATATTGCATCACATTAAACATTTTCAAGGTGCATACACACTACTTGCTTACGTGCTTAGGTTACTTGTTACCTTAAGTGCTTACATGACATACATATATATAATATATATATGCTTGCATTCCTTTTGCGTATATCGTACGTTTATTTATATAAATACCAGAACAATTCTTAAGACATTGTGAGTTGCACAATGGTCTCATTTTACTTTTTAGACATTGTGAGTTAAACAATGGTCTCACTTCGTTCTCAGACATTGTAAGTTAAACAATGGTCTCGCTTCGTTCTCAGACATTGTAAGTTAAACAATGGTCTCGAAGAATATTATTTTTCTTCATAGCTTTATACAATATCGTATTACACGGAGACCGTCATAATTTTTGTTTACATGGAATTATATATGAATCTAAGTATTACAAGTCTTGTATGGGCGGGACTTGTAATATGAGGATTGATATGATAATTGCTATGTTAACAAGACCCGTCACAGTTCTGTTTACATGGGATTATGCATGAATCTAAGTATTACAAGTCTTGTATGGGCGGGACTTGTAATAGGAGGATTGATGTGATAATTGCTATGTTGACTCGTTCATAAGGACCTTTATCGTATTTTACTCTAATCGAGTACTCATTAACGATCTTGAACACTATGTGATTTCCCTGATAGTTTTACTCCCCGTCTCCGAAGACGAGTTTGGAACACTCGTCCCATACTCATTAGAGCACATGCATCGTCATGTCATCCATCACCTTGAAGGTTATGTGAGTACGTGTATTGCATCGGGAATTATTAAGTAGGATGATTTATAATCTATTTATTTGAAAGGATTGGGACGCCTCTTCATTTAAATAAATAAATTGTAAATCACCGAACCATAAGTTTATCAATTCATTATTTACATAAATTGGGACGCTTCTTTATGCAAATAATGAATTATAAATGAGTGGGCTTAATGGTATCCGATATGAGACGAGTATGAACTCGAACCCGATAATCATCGGAATCCGTTAAAAAGGTCTAGGAACACAATCGTGCCTTACCACTCAGCAAAATCTTAAGGCCTCACTTGGAACTACATGATCTCATTCTTAAGATATTACTTTTGCCGTTGCAAATCCTCGCGATCACGAACTGTTCGTGGAACTAACAGACTTGTTACACACTTGAGCTAATGGAGTTGATTCATCCTCGAGCTTACGACTGAGTACCATATTCCGCCGTCTATCGCATAAGCTCTTCCGCGAGCTCCTCCCATTTGTTGAACTTTATTCTAGGGATATTGTTTCTCGAGATGTCCCCACTCTCCATATCCCATCACCGTTTGTTATGATTATTGTTGTTATGGTTGCTGTTGTTGGGTCCTGGAGCGGACCACTAGTACGAAGACTTAGGTCGCGATACATCATGGTACTGCCAAGTGAGTTGAATACTTACAATCCTTTAGGCGTGGTGATTCCTGCAATACTTATTCTGAGCAATCGGTCATAGGCGTGGTGGTTGCGGCGATTCTCTTCGGTGGCATTCTGAATTTAAATCACAATAATACAATACATGTGGGATTTCAAACGATCGCAACACAGGGGAGAGATATAACAGCATTGAGTCGTAAAACATATAATGATTTTTGTGGAGATACCCATTTTGACGGATTAAATATCCTGGTCAAACCTAGCCAAAATTTCTGGTACATTGAGAAGTGTCGAAACACAGAATTTTTGCTGAATAAAGTTATCAGCGTTTTGTTTAGAAACGGTTTATTAAATCCTAAATCTTTTCTTGGTCACACAATCGGTTAACACAAATTTAATCTCGGGACGAGATTTCTTTAAGGGGTAGGTACTGTAACATCCGACAATTTTCGGGATTTTAAATGACTATTTTACCCTTTGACTTTTTGGGTCTGACTTGACTTTTTGACTTTTGGTCTTTTATTGTCACATAAAAGCGATTACCGCGTAACCAGTAATTTTTCTGAACATATTTAAAAGAGATATATGTTATTCCTAAGTTGATTTATCAAAAACGAGCCACTAAATCACATTTTCACAATTCGGACTCTAGAGCAATTTGATGTAAAACGACATTCCTGACAACTTTTTAGTTTTGCCCGAGACCCGAAAACAGTCAGAAAGTGACTGAAATGCCCTCGCAAGATTATAGAAACAAGAAAATAATTAAATTAACACTTTTTATTAAATAAAAATATTTAATAAATTAGTCATCATTTTATTCAGTGACGTTGGTTGAAGACGCAAATATTCGAGTGAAAGATCATTTTACGGACAAAGTTATCGGAAATATACAAATAAATAATAAACGTTTTAAATAAATTTTATAAAACGTTTATGAAAATTAGTCGAGTGAATACTCGTTTTTATGGGAAAAATGATTTGGAAAACAATGGCGCAAGTTTCGTGTCTTGAATCATCCGTTAAGTCGCTCAAACGAGTCCCGAACCATTATTTAACAAAAGTTACGTTTTTGGTCCCTCTAGTAATATTTACAAGAAACCCCCTAGACTTTTATACACTTGCTATTTTGATTTAAAACTTTTATATATATATAAAAGTTATATCTTTTCTTTTCATTTTTCATTTTGTGATAAATATAAAAACACACATATGCATCCATCTCTCTCTCTCTCATTTTTCCGGCAACCCCTTCCTCCGGCCAGCCGCCGTCGCCGGCCACCACCGCCGCCGAAAAACTTTTTCGGCGGACTTTTCCGACCGAAACCAAAAATGCTCCTCACCACCCGATCTATCCGATCCCCACCACCACGCGCCTCGCCTCCACACCACCCACCACCGCCGCTGCCATCATCATCATCACCACCTTAACACCACCACAGCCGCCACCCCCTTTGGTGCGTGTGGTTTCTCAGCCGCACCACTAGGGTGTGTGTGGTTTATTTAAAAACTATAAGGGGTGCGTCTGGGCGGCTGTCCCGAAGCACTAGGGTGCGTGGGTTTGATAGTAGCACCAAGTAGGGTGCGTTTGGTTTGTTTTATGGCACCAAGAGGGTGCGTTTGGTTTCCCTAATAACACATAGGGTGCGTTTGGCTGTATCAGAAACACTAGGGCATGTTTGGTTTAGCAGATTCACGACATAGGGTGCGTTTGGTTTAAGTAGAGCACCGAGAGGGTGCGTTTGGTTTAGTAGAACTGCCAAAAGGGGTGTTTGGTTGGCTGTGTAACCGCACAAAGGTGCGTTTGGTTTGACAGATTCGCGATAAGGGTGTGTTTGGGATGGCAGAATTGCACAAGGGGTGTGTTTGGTTTGACAGTTTGACGATTAGGGTGCGTTTGGGATAGCAGAATTGCACAAGGGGTGTGTTTGGTTGAGCAGAAAATCGATTAGGGTGCGTTTGGGATAACAGAAACACACAAGGAGTGTGTTTGGGTTTGAAATAAGCACCAAGGGGTGCGTTTGGGTTTAGAGAAGACAACAAAGGGGCCCGTTTGGTTGGTTTAGCAGAAATAGGTGCGTTTGGTTTAGCAGAAAAACCAATGAGGTTTCGTTTGGTTTATAAAAGAATCGACTAATAAATATAATGAAAGATTTTATAAATATAAACCGGATATATATATTGGTGGTTTAAAATGGTTAAATAAATGTAATATATATATATATATATATATATATATATATATATATATATATATATATATATATATTTATAACGCGCGAGTTAATGTAACACGGATTGATTGAAAAAGGATTAAGTTATATATTTTTAAGATTGTTTAATTTATAATTATACAATAACCGGATAAACGAACGAAAACTATACTTTTACAATGATGCAACTATTTTAGCCACAGCCCGTCGAGGAAACGAAATATAATTTCATAAAATATAATTTTATATTTTATAATTGTCAATTAGAAGATAACCTCATAATTGTTGTAAAAGCTTTACAAACATCGCTTAACATAATTTGTAACCTTAAAACGTACGTTTACTTTGATACAAGAACTTTTTATTTAATTAAGTGGTGCTTTCCGAAACGTGTCAAACTATTTGGTTTAATTATTTACTCACACTTCTTATATAATACTTGCAAAGTATTATACATTTCATGTTAATCTTTGGATTGTTGGTTTTTGTTATATAATTCACGGTACGAGTTATATAATTGGTTGTTTTACATATGTAATATATACGGAATATATTACACACTTTGCGTTTACTTTTCGATTTATTTTATTTAACCAACCACCAAACTATTACAACTTAAGATATAAATCTTTATCAACGTGTCGCGTTGATATGACCATTCATCGGGAAACTCGGATACATTACTCTAGGCTAGTGGGTCTTAGCCGTTAAGATAAACCGCAACTTCTTGGTCGAGCCGTTCCGGTTTTCGTTCGTGTTATGCTTAATATGTGCATTTCTGCCAATCGTTCTGCAGCATCAATGTGAGTTTATAGCCTCACGTTTTACATATATTTTTGGGGTGAGAACATGCTTGTTTACAAATGCATTTACATGGTTGATTACCGGCTTGGTTTACATACTCATTTATATATCTCGCGAGGAGATACAATACTTGGTTTAATTTTTGAACGTAAACACATACTATACTTTTATGATTATGGATTAGCTTAAGTTGCATGAACTGTTAATTACTCGGAACGTAAGCGCGAATGTTATAAGATAGATCTATTTGGGATTGACAATCCCCGTTCGGGTGACTACCTATCACTGGGAACGAACGTTATACCATGTCGGATTACGATTGGATTGGCGCCTGCAGGGCCAACAATTACATACACATATTATTTTCAGAAATACCCGGGTGTTCTTGGAGGGAACACCTATGATGGGTACATTCTTACTGTGCCTTGAATAAAGTGGCATACAAACAG
This sequence comes from Tanacetum coccineum, assembly GCA_026074375.1. Classification (NCBI taxonomy): domain Eukaryota; kingdom Viridiplantae; phylum Streptophyta; class Magnoliopsida; order Asterales; family Asteraceae; genus Tanacetum; species Tanacetum coccineum. The sequence continues at coordinate 36,175 of BQNB010037907.1, read as the reverse complement.
GTCTACGTCGCAGTTTCATGAACTTAGGTGTGTAATCATAATCACAAATGATGACAATTGTATTGGATACAATGGTCATGCATACTTTACATATCTTGGATTTGAACATATATTTATACATTTTGTGACTATTTAAAGATTGAAATAGTCAGGCATACTTTACAAAACTTTGATGTCAACACTTATGCATACAACTTTGAGGACTATTAAAAGGGTTGAAATGGTCATACAATCATTTTATGATACTGTAGGGATACAGTAGTCACTAAATGTTTTACATGGTACTGTGATGACACAGTGGGCAAATACATTCATTGGAATTTACATTCATACTTAAACTAACCTATGAACTCACTAACTTTGTGTTTACCGTTTTAAGCATGTTTTTCTCAGGTGAATTAGATGCTTGGATTATCTGATGTGCATTGGAGTCTAAAATGACAAGATTTCATTCATGGATTTCTACTTATATACAAATGATCCAATCTCATTGTATAGCTTTTAGGCTTTTCATTGTGATGCAATTATGGGACAAATGTTATATCAATTTTAAGGAAATCAACGAGATTACTTTTCAAACAAGACATTTAGAGGTCGTTCTCTTGTATCTAGTGCTGTGTATTATGAAGTAACGCCCCGGACACATTTCTACTGCGACATATTTTTGGGGGTGTTACAGATCTTCCCACGACAAACTTACTCGAATCTTGTTTTAAATTTGTTTGTTAAATTACATACATAATTATTAACTCCTAGTGTTAGCTATGTGTTATTTGTAAAACTTGTTTTTAGACAAATAAATACGGACATTAAACCATGAAACTTGTTTTCTTGGAAATTTAAAGTTTTTATGCTCTTATCAATGATGAATCACTACTGACCATGGCTTTATTGACCATGACTTTAGTGGAGATCTAGGGTTTTATTGACCATTAATCTTTTCCCGCGCCACTACATGCTTCGGCATATGAGGTAATTATTGGAAGAACTTGTGTCTTCGGACACATGTAAGAGTACAATATAGGGTTTGGTCAATTTTTAATATTTTCCAGCGATATTAGCACATCTAAAAACTAAGTTAAAAAAATGTTTTTCTTAACTTTCCATAAATATTACCCATTGTCCCATACATACAAAAGTAAAATTCCAAATGACTTAGGCCACGAAATGGATTACTTTGAATTTCTATATTGACTAGCATCAAAATTTGACAACTACTGGGAGCTAGACAGGAACGTCAAACGCGGACTATGGGAATTTTATGTAAATGGACGAACTAAAGGAACGATTGACGACCTCATCAATTACAACGAACCATGCGATGAAAGCAACGAAAAGACATGCTCAGATTTATTTTTCAAACCTTACTTGGATGCGCAGGATGGAAAAGACATCTACGAAATTATTGATAGAGATTATTCTCTGATACCAATTCCCGCTCATCACGACATCAGCAACACTGACGAGCTGTGCTAAACTGAAGAATTCACTGTCATACGGTATTCGGTAGGATCTTCTAAAGAATACATCACTGTGGGTCCAAGCAAAATCAGTACTGTAGAAAAAACCCTTGGCAGCATGTCCTGCATCTACCATGAACTCTTCAATAAGAAAGATCACGGATGGGCCATAACACGTAGCAAATGAAGAGTAAAGAGAAAGGAAAAAGTCAAACTTAACGACTAACTGAAACAAAAGTGCTTCCCGGGAGACAACCCGGTCGTTTTTAATTGTTTGAATCGTTTTTAAATTGTTTGCAAGAGTCTGTCTTCCCAGACACCCCATATGGCGTATCGAACCCCTTTGGATACGGCGTATGGATGTGTCTGGACGTTATCAGTCTATAATATTAATTCAGTACTTTAAATATTTTAATTGTTTTTACAGGAACAATACGGCGTATCCTAGGGTTTGGGATACGGCGTATTGATCCCTGTACAGTTGTGTGTTTAATTGTTTTCCTACATTGTAAATTTTGTATAACCGAGTTAGGAATTGAACCTTTGTCTTCTAAGCTTTTATGCAGGACCTTGCTATAAGGAAAATTGATGATACTGGTAATACCCCCCCCCCCTCCCCCCACCCCCCCCACACCCCCCCCCCCAAGACCCTCCCCCCATCCCCCCCCCCAAACCCCCCACCCCCCCACCCCCACCCCCCCCACCCCCCCCAACCCCCCAACATACCCCCCCCATCCCCCCCCCTCCTGAAAAAGGCGTGTCCTTGAACTCGTACGAGCATTCCTGAAGCCCTCGCAACCACACTTTTTACACAAAGAACTCAAATTGCAATCAATCCCGAGCAACATACAGGGGTGTTCTTCGATCTAATTCATTTATCCATTTTTCTTTATTGTTTTTATTTAATATACAAAGAGGGACGTTTGTTTATAATCTAATGGGGGAAAGGAGAATTAGAAACAGTCTACTTTTTCTCCTTTTCTTTTACAAATAACAAGCTAATGTTCTTAAATTAATGTCAAATTCAATTTTTATTTTCTAGCATAACTTTTGTAAAAAATTACTAGTTACAATGACCTCTTTGGCCGCACTATAAACCCTTAAATCCAAAATTGTGAGAATTAAAGGCCTATTCCCGTTTCAAACGTATCCTAAAAATTTTTCACAAAAAATAATGAGTTGTGCAGGTGATGTAAGTGGACTATAAGAACTAGGGCTTGTATATCCTCGAGACCAACAATGATAAGTACTATGATTTAAGATGGAGAAAATATTTTTAACTATCAAAAAGCCTGTTATGGATTAAATTAACTAACTACACTGGTTAGTTTAAATCCCCTTTTATCAAAAACCCCTTTGGTTTGTACTCTCACCAACGAGTAAGATCCCCTAGAAAACCTGTTATGAGCTTCCTAGTCCTAATTTTCATACCATATGTTCTATTTTTCGATACCCTTAGCCTACCTTGTATATTACGGCCTACTTTAATTAAGTTTTCAAGTTTGGCTTTAGTGTAAAGTTTTTGTATTCCTGTGTCCCAAAGTAAAATTTCCAAATCTTTGTTATGGTCCGGGAATTTGGCACAATTGCAATGGGGAAAATTTTGAGCTTCGATATCTTTTGCTCTACTTTCGGCGATTATTTAATAATGTCCCGAAGATGGGGAGTGGTTTTTAAAGGAAAAATTATCGTAATAAAAAATTATGAATGTGAAAGGGGACGGTAAAATATACAACCGAGGATTAATGGGTTTAAAAAATACAAAAATAGAAAAGCAACACAAACGAGAATTAAGTTTTATATAGTTCCGGTTCGTTAAACCTAAAACCGAAAAAAATTCTAGGAAGATCAATTATTCGTGGATTAAAAGTCAACAATGTAATAGTTTTTTGGTATTAAGTGGCCGAATAATCACCACTATTTTTAAAAGTAATGTAAGTTTTGGGATGTAAGGAAAGTTACCGTTATGGGGAACGCCAACTTAGGTTGCTTTGTCATCTCTATGATCGAGACGTTTGTTATAAATTCGAAGTCTTTATCATGGAACGGCGAGGAAAAAAGTTACTAAGCAACTACCATTATTTGTTCAAGCCTTAATCTTTTAGTTTTGGTAAATTTTATTTACAACAATTTACCTTTCCCATTTTTCTCTTTAGCAATTAACCTTTGGTTTTAAACCACATCGAACGAGGGGGAGGGGATGTTGGGGGGGCGGGGCCATGCATGTCTATTTAACGTCTTTACGGCCAATGTAATGCGTGATTTACCTCCATTGTTTGGTTTAAAAACGACTTTTGGTGAAAAACTGGAGGTCCCTGACCCTAATCATTCTTTCTTTCATCCTAACCTTTGTGGTTATACGCTCGAATGAATGAATGTGCTCGAACAAACGTCAATTTCCGTCGTTAACTGGCCGTGTAATGTGTGCTTTCAGCTGCCTTGTTAATGGTGGTACTAATCGGTGAAAGACTGTAGAAATAGATTAACCCTGCAGCCTTTAATAAAAACCCAATTTACCTTTGACTTTTTCTTTTCTTCTCTCCCTTAGCTCTAGTGGTGGAGATGTGTATCCTTGCCAAGCTTATGATACGAAGCTAATCACGACTGAGCAATTGAGCGTACCTCTTAAATGTTACACCCTAGATTAGTTGAGTGATCTGAGTGATTTCATTTCTATATTTCGTGAGGTGCTTGGTCTTGTACAGGTGATTAAAACGAAAGAAGTGCTTAAACGGAAAAATCCTTGACTTCGGTTAGGAAACACTTTCAATATAATCAAGAGTCTACTTGAGGACAAGTAGGATTCAAGTAGAGGGATATTTTATGACATCAAATAACATCACATTTATACCATCATTTATCCCGAATAAACTAACCACTTTTGTATAACTATTGCAAGAATGTGTACTTAATTGCTTAAAAGTGTTATTTGCAGTAATTGAGGAGTAATTTATGAAGACATGCTAAAAGGTGCATATTTTGGAGCTAAAACGAAGGCATTTGAAGATAACTCATTTCTGACCAATACGTCGTATCCAGAAAAAGAGATACGGCGTATCAGCGCCAAGTCTTCACAAGAAAACGCGTATTCACAATTCCCAATACGGCGTATCCACTTTCTGCCATACGCCGTATCCATGAAGATAACTATTCAGAGATACGAAGATATTTATATTTTGGGAATGTATATTATACTGATCTTAAACTTTGCGCGCACTCCAAGGGATACACCCCAATACGGCGTATCCAACATTTTTTAGAGGTTATAAATAGAAGACTCAAAAACGAGTTTTCGGTGTGCAAAATCATATTCTTCATACCTTACATAAAAAACGATTTTCTAAAGAGAAGAAGAGCAACAAAGGTCAAGCATTGATCACGATTCCATAGAAGACACCATGTAATTTCCTTACTCTTGTAATCATTTAATTTTTGGTATCGTTCGGTAAAACGTTTAGTTTACCTTGGTTATTTGATCACACTTGTATAATTACAATGGTTATGGGCTAATACCCTTGGGTATTAGCCATCTTAATGAAGATTTAATGTTTGGTTTGTTTTAAAATCGATTTACTTAATTTATCGTTGAAAGTCTAATTATGTTTATCACATGATACTTGTTTACGTGTTTAAATATGCGACCTATCATTCAACTGGGTCTAGTTACGCCTAACAAGTGAGCTAGATACTGGGATAGCTCTTCATATCGTGTTTTATATTACTGGACCAATAGGATCACAAGTAAGATTCTGTCTTTGTCTTTAAATTAAGAGCTTAGTCGGATCGGCAGGTGACCCATAATGTTTCAACATGTTCTTGATTAATTGATAAAGATTTAAATAGTGAACTACCAGTATATAAAATACCATCAAACAGTAAGTGGGTAAAGTCCTGATAGGCTAGGGTTTATCAAGATCACCATTGCTATAATCCCTAGATAGATTATAATCAAACTAAAAGGATGCTTTATGCGGATGCGTTAATTATGACAGGATTTAACGTGTCTAGGTCTTTGGATGATGTCCCGTCTAAGTCTTAAGAATGATATGTCGCTTCGAGATAAGAAATCATTGCACTAAATAAACAAACCAGCATTTAATCAGATTTAATATGGCTAATACAGTTTTCTATTATTTGTCTTGTACCGCTCTTTTATCTTCTGATTGTTTTCTTGCATGTTTATTGTATTTAGAATTGATTATTGTCACTATAAAACCTGTTTCAGTCTCTTAGGCTGAAAAACCCCCATATCCGTTAGAAGCGTATATAGCATGGGTTTAACAAGTAATTAGAATTAACTTAAATAGAAGTAATTAAAATACTGATAGATTATAAGGTTAACAACCTCGCTCTTAGTGTTCGACACCCTACTTACCACGAAACTTCACCCGATCGGGTACACTGTCCGTTAAAGTGTTGTTTTAGGATAAGTCGGCTAAATATAAATGTAAAACCTGGTAATCAATAAATTAACCCTACACGACAGCACATCAATGTGCAAAATATAATGAAACATGTGAAGAGTTAGAACATGAATTACGGAATGATAAGAACACCATTGATAGACTTTTGAAAGAAAAAGATAACATTCACAGTGATTTTTTTAAAATCAAAAATGAAAAGATAATAACTCAACATGAAACTCAGTTAGCTAAAAAGGCTTTTAAAGAACGAGAAAATCGGTGTCTTGAAGATATTGTTGATCTCGAAGAGAAACTAAGTTCTCATGATCGAATTGTTTATTAAATGGGTAAATCAATTCAAATAATTCACATGCTTAGAAAGACACCGAATAAAGTTTATGATCCTTTTCTTAAAGCTGGGTTGGGTTACAAGAATCCCGAACGTCTCAAGAAGGCCATTGCAGCACAACCAAAAATGTATGATGGTGAAAAGCTTCATAGTGTTAATTTGAAAATTGATTCACCGGATTCAGAGGAAGCTTTAGAGGATGCGAAAAAAATTCGATTGAAAATGAGAAACAAAATGGTTTAAATCAATCAATTATGGAAAATTAAATGCGCTTTATGAAACATTTGTACCTCAACAAGACTTTTCTAAGAAACAAACATATTTTTCAATTCCTTCTACTTTTACTAATGGTTCTGAGTCAAAAGCAGTCACATCGAATTTACCAATTCTAAAAATGCATAAAAAGAGTAAATTGTTAAAAATGTTTGACACACTGGGTATGGCAATTAATGGTTTACGAACAAAGATTGATATTACTCTTTTAGAAGACCGACAACGAAGATGGATGTCTGATAGTCAAAATTCTTTGAGAGAGTTTTATAAAACTGATGTCTGTTTTTTTATCAAAGAATTTGAAAGAACTTAAAGAAGAACTCATTGTAGAAGTACAGGAAATGTTAAATATTTTGAATCAATGGAACAGAAAGTTGAAGGAAAATCTTCAAAAGATAATATTCTTTAAAATGAGATCGATTGACTTTTGGAAGTATCTTTGACAAGTGAAATCTGAAATTGTGTGTTGCTTTCCGTTGAAAAACAGAAAAATGAGTTGTTAAAAGATGAACTTGCGAAAAGTTCAAGTGATTCCAAAGATATCCAAGCCAATTTGCTCAAGAGAATCAAAATTCTTGAAAATGATTTTAAGCAAACAAGCTCAAGTATTGATTTTGAACTTAAATTATCAAACATTCAAAAATTAAAGATGGCTTTGTGACGTCTCTTGGGAAAGTCAAGTTGTCAAATTGATGAAGATTAAAGTGTGTAAAAACTCAAGTGGATTCTGTTGTTAAAGAAAGAGAAAATGTTAAACTTGATATCAAAAGCTTTTCAATTCAATAAAAGCGACACAGACTCAACATAAAAAAGAGTTTGATGAGTTGATTGAACATGTTAATCAAAAGACATATGCTTATGCTGATGTGCGTGCTCAGAATCAATATCTTTTGATAACAATATCCGAACTCAAGAATAAGCTTAAAACTGTTGACAAGGGAAAGAATGTGAACACTAAGTTTGATAAATCTGAGGCCTCAGGAACACTTCTTTGTGTAACACCATTGCCTAAAAACCTAGCAATTAAGGCTAAGAAAGTGTCAAACACTAAGGTCAAGGCAGATAGGTCAAAACCAGTCACTTCACATCCTACACCTAAAAAACGAGCAAAGTCAAAAATAGAATGCGAATGTAATCGCAAGAGGAATGTATCGAATCACAAAATCAGAGACACAAACACCGGATTCTAAAACTAACATACATGTTTCTAATTCCACAGGTGTAGAAAGTTATAAAGTGTTAGAAGACCAAAGTCTAAGGGCACTAAATCGAAGAATAGAGTCTTGAAGAACACTAAGAGCTCATTTGCATATGTTCGGAAGATATCACGTAGTGTTAGCATAGATTCTAATAAATGTGAAACAAAGGATTTGAATGTATGTCAAACAAATGCAAGTAGAACAAATTCTAAGACTGTAAATGTTTTATTTTCAAAACTATAACTACGGCGTAGTTCAACCCTTTAACTACGCCGTAGTTGTCTAGGTATTTATGGCTATACTTTTATTCATATAAACTCGGCATAGTTCCACATATTGGACTTTGCCATAGTTCAAACCTACAACCTTGATTATTTTCAAAATAATTTGGAATTTTACAAAACTGTGACATTTGGTCGATGAACTTTGTGGGTATGTTCTCTGGAAACCCTCACGAGACTGCACTCGTCCACTCGGGCCACCGGGTGGTTTAAAAGGGGGGTGTGGGGGGGGATTGTTGCATTCGCTAAATGCAACCACGTGATCTCTTACGAAGTGAAGTTAGTTTTTCTAGATTTTGTGTATTAAACGTTTAATGCTTTAGGTTTGCTAAGTGATTTTAGGGAACACAAGTTTGCTCAAAATTTTCAAGACATAAGTCCATGTCATATAGTTCTGGTTTTTTTATGCGATACTCAGGGGAGTCTTCCATTTTAATTCTACTCTTATTTTTAAAGTTTAATTTCCTTAAATGTACAATAGGGACATTTACAAACCAAGTGGGGGGTGGGAGTAGAATTACCACTTGACCTATATTTGCCTTCGATTTTGTAGTTTATTTTGAAAATTGTGCCATTTTCGAAAAAAATGACATGTTTTTCATACTAAAACTAGAATAGATCTTTTCCGAGCACAAATTACCCTTTATTTCCAATGGAAATATTTTCCTGATATTCCATTTTCATATGTTATCACATAAATCCACCAAATATGAGTGTGCTGGTAGTATTGTAGACTTTAGAACTTGGCTTGTACATCATTTTGAGACCTAATTGAGTGATAGAGATAGATAGTTCAAGAAGCCCACATTATAGGATTTACACCCAAATTAGCCCATATGTGTATTGTTGTATGCATTTATCAACTTGTTACACCGACTTGTTTATTTGTGGTTAAAATATGTACTTAATCACCTTATATTTCATTTAACACGAAAATATGAACGTTGGTACGGAAAGACACGGGAATTAGACGGATAAAGTGAAGAAGTTATGATGCCAAGACATAACTACAGCTTAGTTACCACATTAAACTATGTCATAGTTCACACGAAGACCCAAGCAAGCTTAGAAGAAACTACGGCGTAGTTGCCCCGATTTAACTACGCCGTAGTTATCAAAAGTCACCAAAATATACAAGTCTAGTCAGAACTACGGCGTAGTTGGCCACTTCAACTACGTCGTAGTTATATTTAGCCTGTAAAAGTAAAGCATGAATCAGCATAACTACAACGTAGTTTACACCTTCAACTACGCCATAGTTGAGACGAATATTATAAATATAGGCCCAATCTTAGCTCATTTGTATCATTCACCCAGAGGAGAGTTCCATAGATCATCTAGGGCTTCCAAGGAAAGAGAAATTTGGCTCATTCATTTACTAGTTTAAGGGAGATATCACTTTAACTTATTTCTTGTATTAATCATTCATCACAGACTTGTAAGACTATAATGTTTTCTCAATCAAAGAGTTCTTTCATTATTTATTATGTTTTGTAGCATGAGTGGCTAAGCACCTTAAGTGCTAGCCTTGTTATGATTTCGTTATGGTTTTGATGTTAGTATTCTGTTGAATTATTGTTTATAGGATATCCTTATTGCCTGTTGTATGATCCCTGAGATTTGGTAGTATTGATGCTAGTGTAGATCCTGTTAGACCTTATAGTAGACTTATATGTTGAATTAAGGGTTAACCGGGTACTAGGGATAGGTTGACAACTATCCTTAGTATAGGGATTGCTCATATCGCCGCCTACAATATGATAGATACTTAAAAAATTCAAGAAACTCTTCTAGGAGGGTTTATAGCCAAGATGTGGGATTATTGGCATTAAACAGGTCTTTAGGATAGTTGGGGGTTAATCATTGTAGACTAGATACTCACCCTTCGTGTCCAACGGGGACCTAAGATCATAGGATACATAGGACATGTTTCAATGTTCAATTAGGCATGTCGATATTAGAACCACCATAAGCGATAAGTAGACGTTGCACTAGGAAACATTATCTTAACTATAACAAAAGAATAAATAGGCTAGTACGATTTTCTCCCTGAACCAATAACCAAGAAGAGGACAACGTTTCCCATTTGTTATTATTTCTAAAAGCCTAGGCATAAGATTGGGAAATGTTTCAAGGTACATGGACGACCTGAAGATCGCTAAAAGGGAGAGGTATCTAAATTTTATATATTGTTTCCTTCTTCAATTAACTGTCTCTTGTAAGTTAATTAATGCATAAAAATTTTGATTGTATAGCTTCATGAAGAAGATAAGGCTTGTAGTTGTGATGATTGCGGTTCAACATCAAGCTCAAAAGAAGATGAACCTGAAGTTTCATCAAAGGCGTGAAGTATTTACAAAATATGACGGCTGGGATTGACATCGGATTTTAGGATATAGGATTTAAAACAATTTAATTTTTTGTAATTTTAAAACTGAATGTTCGCCCATTTAGGGCTTGTTTTAAAACTTTTAATTTAATGTTTTTAGGTTTACAAATTCATTTAATGTGAAATTTAATATATATGGCTTTTATCGTTTTAAACTTGTAAATTTTTAAGTTTTGGAAAACGTGTTTTCTACCACCAACCCCACTTCCCAACACACCCCTCCTAATTATCCCAAATAAGTATCCGTAAATAATAAACAATCTATCTTGTCTAATTAAATGGTGATCATACTTTATGCGTTCTTTAAATAGAACTAGTGAAGTAAAAGAAAATGTACATGAAAGCTTTTAAAGCTTGAAGTTTGATGCAATCCATCTATGATGGATTTTCAAAGTAACAAGGGTCTTTGATTGAAAAGAATCTTGTTTATGATAGATTAATCAAGGATGTCATGGCTATGGTAAAAAGAACATTTCTATCAGAATTTAAATAAATATGATAGATTCCTAATGCTCAGAAATTAAAGCCTTAAAGTTCTCGAGTCTTGATTAAGGCGTAAACCCCAATCCAATACAACAAGCAAGATTTATATAAATATGGAATACCTCAATGATAGTATATCTAGAAATCTAGAGATTGAGTAAAGCTCAAGATCTATAAGTGAAACTCATGAAGGCTATGGGTTTGTAGATCATGAGTGAAAACTCGATTTTGCTTTGGAATGTTCAGGTTAAGCAAAGAGGTGCTTTTCGGGAAGAAAAAGTTTATCTACGATAACAATTGTTAATAAAAGATCCAAGATTAATTGTGCTCAAGCCAAAATTAGGAAGTATGATTCTCACAGATCTGCAATGAAGCGAGAGCACTTGAACATTAATTTTAGATCGTTTAACTAAAGAGTACATATCAAAGACAGGAATTATAGCACCTGAAGATCTATAAGGGAATTCATAAGTATTGCAAGATTTAGTGGGAGGATGACAAGATCATTAAATAAACGTACATTGGTTTCTAAAGCAAAATAGTTTGGCACAATTTGGCGTGTTGATCTTGTGGTTGTAGGCACATAATGAAGCCAAGTGACTTAACATATTTGTTGCCCGAAGTCTCATATCAGAAAACACGCAACTACATCGCAGTTTAAGAGGCTTGTACTAAAATTCTCAGGGACTTAGGAGAATCAGTAACAAGGACTCATGGTTCATATTTGTAAGTTTAACTCCATTATGTTGCAAGTACATGATAAAGTGCATCATTGAATGCTAAGCTAAGTGAGTCACAATTTAGCTAAGTCTATCATCTAGTAAGACTAAATCGATGAGACCAATAATCTTTTAGATTCATTGACTAGTTGAAATTAATAAATTTGAGGGGGTGAAGTGAGGCTCAATTGGTTTCTTCGGGAGAAGAATTTTTTTTCTGCAAGGAAGACGATAAAAGTGCTGATGGTTAACTCCTAACACTTCTTGATGCGATCTCAATCAATCGTTGGGGATCTAAAGTGATGTCCAAGACTCGTGAAAATCATACGAGACATTACCATGAGATCTTGCTTTAACTCCCAACACTTCTTGATGCGATCTCAATCAATCGTCGGGGATCTGAAGTGATGTCCAAGACTCGTGAAAATCCTACGAGACATTACCGAGCACGGGAACATTAATTTTAGATCGTTTAACTAAAGAGTACATAGCAAAGACAGGAATTATAGTACCTGAAGATCTATAAGGGAATTCATAAGTATTGCAAGGTTTAGTGAGAGGATGACAAGATCATTAAACAAACGTACATTGGTTTCTAAAGCAAAATAGTTTGGCACAATTTGGCGTGTTGATCTTGTGGATGTAGGCACATAATAAAGCAAAGTGACTTAAAATTTTGTTGCATGAATGTGAAGTCTCATAATCAGAAGAAACCGCAACTACATCGCGGTTTAAGAGGCTTGTACTAAAATTCTTATGGACTTAGGAGAATCGGTTACAAGGAGTCACGATTCATATTTGTAAGTTTAACTCCATTATGTTACAAGTACATAATAAAGTGCATCATTGAATGCTAAGCTGAGTGAGTCACGATTTAGCTAAGTCTATCATCTAGTAAGACTAAATCGATGAGACCAATAATCTTTTAGATTCATTGACCAGTTGACAATATAATAAATTTGAGGGGTAAGTGAGGCTTAATGGTTTTTCCAGGAGAAAAATCGTCAGGAAGACGATAAAAAAGCGGATGGTTAACTCCTAACACTTCTTGATGCGATCTCAATCAATCGTCAGGGATCTAAAGTGATGTCCAAGACTCGTGAAAATCATACGAGACATTACCATGAGATCTTGCTTTAACTCCTAACACTTCTTGATGCGATCTCAATCAATCGTCGGGGATCTGAAGTGATGTCCAAGACTCAAGAAAATCATACGCGAAATTACCGAGCACGAGAACATTAATTTTAGATCGTTTAACTAAAGAGTACATAGCAAAGACAGGAATTATAGCACCTGAAGATCTATAAGGGAATTCATAAGTATTGCAAGATTTAGTGGGAGGATGACAAGATCATTAAACAAACGTACATTGGTTTCTAAAGCAAAATAGTTTGGCACAATTTGGCGTGTTGATCTTGTGGTTGTAGGCACATAATGAAGCCAAGTGACTTAAAATATTTGTTGCCCGAAGTCTCATATCAGAAAACACGCAACTACATCATGGTTTAAGAGGCTTGAACTAAAATTCTCATGGACTTAGGAGAATCAGTAACAAGGAGTCATGGTTCATATTTGTAAGTTTAACTCCATTATGTTGCAAGTACATAATAAAGTGCATCATTGAATGCTAAGCTGAGTGAGTCACGATTTAGCTAAGTCTATCATCTAGTAAGACTAAATCGATGAGACCAATACTCTTTTAGATTCATTGACCAGTTGACAATATAATAAATTTAAGGGGTAAGTGAGGCTCAATGGTTCTTCCAGGAGAAGAATCGTCAGGAAGACGGTAAAAGTACTGATGGTTAACTCCCAACACTTCTTGATGGGATCTCAATCAATCGTCAGGGATCTGAAGTGATTTCCAAGAATCGTGAAAATCATACGAGACATTACCATGAGATCTTACTTAGCATATTTTGAATCCGTAAATGAAAGACATATTTATTCTAAAGGAGTGTCCTTAGTTGATTATCATGAAGGGATACCAAGATAATTATTACAGGTATTGTAAGACAAGAAACATACTGGGAATGATATGTTCAGTCTCACATGCATTTTTTGGTGTATAAATATTGGACGTGGTCGTGATCGTGAAGCGTCTGCATGGATCAAAGTTATATGCATTCTCTGATCGTGCCAGACTATCCCAATGACCTGGGGATGTAGGACATTTTACTTTGTTTCTCACGGGGTCTAGACTTAGTTTCCCGTTACCGCGTAAAAGTGTAACATTGTATGATAACGTAAAATTCAGTGAGAGGTAAGGAAAATGGCTTATTGGCCGAGATGGCAATTTGTAACTCCAAGTTGAAATGAAATGGAGAAGGATATTTTTCTTGAAGCCCGTGTGTGTAGTATGTTGGTGTAAACAATGGCCATGCGACTAAAGTGTCAACGACACTATAGGAGTACAAATCAAATCACTCATAAACAATAAAGGACGAAGGTATTATAGAATATACATGCATGTCTAATACTTTCCAAAAATATCGTAAAGTTCAAAAGGATACAATCATATACCCAAACTCAGTTGACGTGTTGCTGAGCTCGTAAATCATTACCTGAGTATTGAATCGCTTTCCGTGAGTTAGATAATTCAGTGTCTTGCGTGGGACCTCTTGGTACTATGAAATAAAAATAATAACTGGGAGTTGTTAGTTTGCACAAATGGGAGTCCGAAAGGATTGTGTGCAATACAACAACGACTTTTCATAATACTAGCTTTATAGATGTAACATCCCGCTCCGATAAAGAGACCAAGAGTAACATTATGGTGTCATATCAGAACATATAAACGCAAGCGAAAGACTTTATTAAATAAAAATACTAAGTCATGAAACAATTAACTTCCAAAATTATTAAATTCCAACAAGGTCTAAATGAAAGAAATCTTCAAACGAAAGGGTCTTAAATGTAAATCCAAAACAATGGGAAAACTATCAAAGGTTGGTCCTCTAGAAGCTTCCTACACTCATCACTCAAATCCTATCTTCCCGCTTAGTACATGCCGCAGGAAAAGAAAATGCGGCTGAGCTAACGCTCAGGAACAGTTTTGATAACAACAATGGAATAGAGAGTTATAGTATATTTCCAATGAAACAAATAGATCACTGAGCATCTGCTTTAACAAATGTCATACGGAAAAAGAAAAAAAAAAAAAAAATTAATAAGCGATAATTAAGAATAAGGATTAACAAAGAGTGCCCACGAGCTCAACAAATGTCTAATCATTATACATGAATAGACCCTTAAACAAATATAATCAAATAGCCACATAATCAAATGTACACAGGCAAGTAACTCCTGATGTACCAAATGTGATATGGGGTGTATTGCACACACACTACCATTCACCTGAACTGAACGGAACAAAGTACCTAGGATGCATCCATACGCTCCCTGCAAAACAAAGTCATATCCATATACACAAGTACAATGACGAGTATACATACATATGTAAGATAATAATAATCAAAGGCCATCATTCAAAAAGTAACGCCGTGGACCAATCACACCGCCACAGATAGTGTCATGCCATTAATGCATCAATGACATGGTCATGGTACCTCCATGAATAGTTCCAATAGCCCGGGTGTTAGGATTATGAAAAAGACTCGGTCACCCTCGTGTATTGTTTAGTATAGCAAAGCTCGTAGTTAAATTATTAAGTCGTATGTCTGTAGTATTGGGCCAGGCCTTTAGCCCACTTGTAAGCCCATACTCAAGCCCATTGGGGCATAAACACTCATGTATATAAACCCCTTCCTAGCCATGGGAAGGGGTTGGTTGTTCATTTTATGATATTACTTTGTCTTGCACTTTCTCTCTCTAGAAGTATCACTTTCTCTCTCTAAGATTAAGTAGCCAACCCATCATCTCTTGCTTGTGTTATGATATCATGTATACTACAATTGGTATCAGAGCACATGGGATGATTAGTTAGATTGTGTGTGCGTTTCCTTGGTTAGTTTAGATCAAAAGTTTGGTTTTTGAGGGTTTATGGTCTTATTCTTGACACTCTTTGATTCTCATGTTTGTGATGTTAAAGTTAGTGTTGTTATAGTTGTTATAACCTTCTAGGACCAAGTTGTGCAAAAGAAACCAAGTGAAAACGTTCAAAAGGGTGATTTTTAGGTGTTTTTAGGTGAAAAAGTTCGTATTTTTCTTCGTTGCGTTTTGACCTTCTAAGACATTCTTGGTTGCGTTTTGGTGAAGAAAGTACATTGCGTTTTGTCGTTTTGTATAGTACTATTGTACTGCATTTTGTCTTATTAGAGGTTGCGTTTTGATCGTTGCGTTTTGACCTAGAGGTTGCGTTTTGACCTTGAGGTTGCGTTTTGGTGATTGCGTTTTGACTACAGGTTGCGTTTTGAAGACTTTCGTTGCGTTTTGACTAAGGGAGACTCTGCCCAATTTTTTAATTGGTTGCGTTTTGATCAAGTCTCAAGACTCTATTGCGTTTTGATCAAGTCTCAAGATTTCATTGCGTTTTGATCAAATCTCAAGATTCTTCATTGCGTTTTGACAACACCTCACTGCGTTTTGACAAAACTTCATTGCGTTTTGATCAAATCTCAATATTCTTCGTTGCCTTTTGACAAAACTTCACTGCTTTTTGCCTAAGTTTCTTATCACATAAAGTTAACATTAATTCAACCAAACCAAATCACAAGTCAACAACTATCCTAATCCAACAAACAATCATCACTTTTAACATACAATCACTAATCATTGATCGATCAACTTAATCATTTCACAAGTAATCACTATGGCTAATCTTTCAGAGGACATCCAATGTGCCGGTTCCGATACCCGACCACCTATGCTTGATAAGGCTGACTTTGCGTCATGGCAACAACGTATTCGATTATACTGTCGGGGTAAGGACAATGGGGTAAACATCTTAAAGTCAATTGATGAAGGACCATTTCAGATGGGAAACCCAAGCAAGTAATTGTTGGCTGCAAGGAACCTGGTAGGTCCAATCCAATATGGGTCCTGAACGACCTCGAGGTTTATTCGGATCTATTCACAGGATGAGAAGGATAGGTACAATGCAGACATTCGGGCAACAAACATCATACTTCAAGGTCTTCAAAAGTATATATTCACTTATTAGATCATTAAACTGAGCCATAAGGACATATGGGACATTGTGAAGATGCTTTTGGAAGGATCGGAATTAACAAAAGGAAGACCGTGGAATCACAACTGTATGATGACTTGAAACAATTTGTCAAAACAAAGGAGGAAACCATTCACGAATACAATATCGTTTGCCAAGCTCATTAATGACATGGGAAACATCAAGATGTATGTCAAAACTACAGTGGAAACTCCAAGTTTGTGAATAACATGCTGCCTGAATGGGGTTGATTTGTTACAGCTGTGAAACTTAACAAAGGCTTGAAGGATTCAAACTTTGATCAACTTTATGCTTACATGAAGCAACATGAGGCACATGCCAACGAGCACAAAGTTTGATGTTTGGAACGTCTCACACGACAGACGTTGGATCCTCTTGCCTTGATGTCCAATGTTTCACCACAACATTATCATTCTAAGTCATCAACAAATCCACCGACTACATATCATCAACCACATTCTGCTGACACCTCACAATCTGATTTAGGACTGAGAACCTAACCAACATACTTGCCTTACTCACCCAGTCATACAAAACCTTCCTTCCTCAACAAACAATCAACTCAGAACCTCATCGAACCCAAGGAATCAAGCTACAGTACAAGACGGCAGGGTTGTTGTTCAGAATGTTCAGGGTAGACAGAACAGAGGACAGGGTAATAATGCACGGGGTGCAGGTGTAGTTGGTTATGGGAGAGCACAGAACAGAGTGGGGAATGCTAATCCGGGTCAAGCTAGGCAGGTTAAGTGCTACAACTGCAACTGGGTAGGCCACATAGCAAGGCACTGCACTCAACCCAAGAGTGCCCACAAAAACCTCCGGAATACTTCAAAGGACAATACTGTTGTGTTGCTGATGCAAGCTCAAGAGAATGGAGTAGTCTTGGATGAACAACATTAATTGTTCCTAGCTGGTGGACAGGACAATTCTATGATGAAGATGTGGATGATGCTAACGGTTCAAGACTTAGTCTCTTGTGGATAATGTGTTTCAAGCCGGATGACTGTGATGGCATTATGATTTGATGTTGATGAGGTCCTACGGCACAAACTACTGTTCATGGCTAATCTATCATCCGCAGATCAATTTGTGGATGAAGCCGGTCTGTCTTATGATTCAGACGTCCTATCTGAGGTACATGACCATGATCACTATCAAGATGCTGTTTGTGATCATCATGAAGAACACGAGATGCACGACGATGTACAACCAAACCACGTTGTTGAATCACATGCCGATTATTAGAGTGATAGTAATCATGACTCCTTATGATCAGTATGTAATGGGACAACGCTTGTCCTGGTTGACCAACCCCAACACCCATCCAAACCTACAAAATAATGCAATCTATGGTTCAAATGATGCATATGTGATGTAGATTATGATGTGCATGAATCTGATGTCTATCTGTCTCTCAATGCACCGGGTATACAGTAGTTAATAATTTGTTAAATGCTGAACTTGCCACATATAAGGAACAAGTGGAACTGTATGAAAGACGGGCCAGGTTTGAATTAACTGAACGGGAACAAAAGATTGATGAGCAACTCAGAATAGTTATATGTGACCGTAATATTAAGGAAGAGAATTTGAAAAAGGAACTTCATTCTGTAAAATTGCAACTTGCCTCTACCATCCAACATAACAAGTTAATGGTAGATGAAGTTACATCTTTGAAAAAGGATTTTAATCAGAAAGAAAACAAATACCTTGAAGAATTTTTGGACTTAAAAGCTTTAAAAGATAAGGTCGAGGATAAACTATTCAAACAAGGCCAGTCTATTCAAACAGTTCACATGATGTGTAAACCTAGGTCTTATTATGATGAAGTGAATAAGGTAGCCATTGGCTACAAGAACCCCCTATGTCTACATCGTGCAAGGCAAGCTCAGCCTGCCCTGTATAGTGGTCATGTAATTGTCACATCCAATCATGCAGCGGCCGTAGTACGTGACGAGGAGGAGACCCTAGAACTTACTGAAATTTCTAGGAAGAAAATGCATGATAAAATGAAAGCTAATGAATGTGTGTATAATAAGATCAATATCACACCGTCTAATTACTCGAAAGAGAATTTTTTAGCAACCTTCACATCACAGAAACAACTGACCCCGAAACAAATATTTTGGTCTCAAGATATTGTTAAAATGAAAGATGAAGCTAAGCTTCAAACGAGGGAACACCAGAACAATCAAAGCGTGACTGTTGTATCCCACATACACCTTGCAACGCTTTCCCCAAGAGTGCTTCCATCTAAAGTCAAGGTGAAAATTTAACCATTTTTACACATAGACAACTTTTTTCCGAAATTGAGAAAATCTGTAAAAGGAATAACACCACTGGATCACTGAAGGGGAAAGGGGTTTTGAAAAAACCCAAGAGACATGTTACCTCACGGAGGTTCATTCATTTTTCAAAACTCTTCAAGAACATTTTGAGGGCATTCAAATAAGCTCTACAAAGAGTTAAAAAATGAGTGATGCCTTTGATGAGTTAGAAAGCTGAACTTGACAAAGTGTTGTTGATAGGGAAATGATGAGATTGCACGGAAAAACCTTCTTATTGAACATGATAATATAATCGCTGATGTTTGTTAAGAAGTGGTTTTTATGTTGCCATCGTATCTGGCTTAATGTATCTGTATTTTATTGAGAATGCAAAAAAGCTCATCATGTTGTCAACGCCCGTTGTCTGGAACTTGAAGCAGAGCTTTCTAATTTACGTGATAATATCCATAAGGATAATTATTATGAACTTTTAAACCGATTTTCCAATCTTGAGGTAAATCACTTTGAACTTCAGTTTAATTGTATCAAAAACTTAAAGATAGTTTTCAAAATTAATACCGTCTTCATCCATTAATGACAATCTAGATTTTAACTTCCCGTTTTTGTAATCGGTCAAATGAAGCTTCACTCAAGGAAAAGGACACGTCATCCAAAAGTGAAAATGCAAAATCTCAAATTATGGTGACCCGTAGTGAACAAGATACCTGACACTTGATTTTAGGCCCAGACTTTCTAGATCTCACATTAACTGAAAAGGTTATGGTCTTCAAGAACAAAATGACGCTTTTTAGGGCAGGAAAATGCAAAGATTAGCAGCACTACAAGGAATTGTATGTTTCGTTCAAGATTACGCTGGTAAGCTACAGAACAGATAGGGCCCTTAAAAACTGATAAATGAGAGTTAAAGGTCAAACAATAGATACGGTTCTCATGTATATACAATCAGGTTAACCAAACATACTATGCACCAGGAAAGTAGCTATAGTGTTGAACCTATTCTCCCTCGCAATAGGAACAAGTAGGAAGTTCATCTAGTTTATCTCAGGCATCTTATGGAAAGTGTAGATACACTTCGCGAAATAGTTAGATGAGCCAAAGTTGAACAGACCTTTAGATAGATCCTCGCATTTGCTTGCCGTTTCATAAGCATTTCAGGAACTATTAGGAATATTTGTTTGGCACCTGTCCAAAGGTATTCAATCAAAAGATAAGAAGCATGCACAACGCCCCTAGGAAAAAGCAAGTTACAAGATAAGAAGCATGCTACCACCCCTAGAAAAAAGCAAATTGCCTTTGAGGACCAAATTGCAACATCAAGAAGTCTAATGTCCCTGTGCCTCCTTCTACAGGAGTAAACAGTTGCACTGATGCTAGCGGATCTCAGCCTAGGAGCATACTCAAGAAACATAGGATCCCGCCAGCGAAAAGTGACAGCTTGAAGAAAGTAGAAGACCACTCTAGGACAATTAGACCTAGTCTTAAAACCACGAATCGTGTTGATTCTAGTATTAGCTCTAAGCGTACTGTAATTAATTCGAATTCTCACTCTGTGTGCCAAACATGTAACAAATGTTTATTTTCGGCTAATCATGATATGTGTGTGGTTACTTATTTGCACTCTGTGAATGCTTCCCTCAATGTTAAAAATGTTGTGCGTCATGTTAAGCAAGTTTGGAAACCTAAGCAAGCTACATAAGTGGGGAAACCTAAACATATCAAACAAATTTGGAAACCAACTGGCAAAACACTTAATAATGTTGGTTATCAATGGAGACCCACAGGAAGAACATTCACCCTAAGTGATCAGTGCCCTTTAACTAGGTTCACTAAACTTACAGGAATGTCAGCCATTGCTTGTGCTAACCAATCGGAACCCAACCAACATTGGGGATCCAATTTTCCAAACTCTCCATCTTCGTCTGTTTTCAAATGCAGGTCGTACAAATCGTCCTTTGGTATTTGGACTCAGGCTGCTCAAAACATATGACGGGGGATCGCTCAAGGCTCATGAATTTCGTGAAAAAGTTTATCGGAACAGTTAGATTCGGGAATGATCACTTTGGTGCTATTATGGGTTATGGAGATTATGTCATTGGTGAAAGTGTAATCTCCAGGGTATACTACGTGGAAGGACTGGGGCATAATTTGTTTTCTGTCGGTCAATTTTGTGATTCAGATTTGGAAGTTGCCTTCAGAAAGCATTCTTGTTATGTCCGTGATACGGATGGTGTTGAATTACTTAAAGGGTCCCGTGGCTCCAATTTATACACTATCTCTGTTGAAGACATGATGAAGTCCTCACCAATTTGCTTGCTATCCAAAGCCTCCAGGAACAAATCATGGTTATGGCATCGGCGTTTAAACCACTTGAAAACTTTGGTAACCATCAATGATCTTGCAAAGAAAGACGCTTGTTTTCTCGGCTATACCTAGATTGAAGTTTAAAAAAAGAATCATCTTTGCTTGCATGTCAATTAGTAAGGAGCAAAAAAGCATACCTACCCACAAACCCAAAACTGAAAAAACCAATTGGCAATTTTCTAAACACCCTTCAATGGACTTATGTAGATCGATGCGTGTTGCAAACTATCAATGGAAGAAAATAATCTGGTCATCGTCGATGATAAACTCTCAAACGGTTTACGTGGTTATGGATTTGAGATCAAAGTATGAAACACCTCAGTTGTCATCAAATTCTGAAGCAAAATTCAAGTCAGCCTCAACAAAATTGTTAAGATTTCATGACCGCACCGACAAATGGCACAGAATTTGTCAACAAAACAATGTATGACATTCTAAAAGGTAGGAATTTTTTCATCAAAAGACTGTTCCAAGAACTCCACAAGCAGAAGCGACGTTGTCGATCGTGAAGGAACGTACTCATTGTCGAAGCTGCAACGGACAATGTTGAATTTTATTCAAGGCACCGATAGTTTTCTGTGGCCTAAGCCGTGCTACTGCTTGTAACAACACAAATCCGTTCCCTATTCACAAAAGTCACGATAAAACCCCATATGAAGTTAGGTACACAACAAAAGCCTTGATCACGGCATTTTTACTGAGTCTTGTGCTCATTTGTTACCCAACAAATGACAGTGAAATCTTGGGAACTGCAACCCAACTGCTGATAATGGAATCTTTTGTTTGGTTATGCACCAAACAGGAAGGTAACAGAATCTACAACAAACGGACTCGACAAATAATGGAGATTATTCACGTCACATCGAGTAGCAGACTGAAGCAAGATTGCTCCTGTACCAAATTCAGATTCAGTGACGACCGCTCCTACCCTGAAGAGCGCCTGACCTATCAGTTCAGGCTCGTACCCAATCCCTTGCTCCTGCTAACGTAACCATTTGCACCGTCCCACAAATAAAGAAATTTGGGGGGGTGATGTTATTCCAACCCTGTTTTGATATATTTTAATCCACCGGGTATCCGTCAGAATCCTATCCCTAATGTAGCTCAAGACCCGGTCATACCTACAGGTCCATCCGTGTCTATTGCTATTGATCTGGACGCACCTTCGGGAAGCCATACTTCATCACCATTGGATCATCATTCCTCCTCGGTTCATCATGGTTTAGCAGGTGAGCCATCCGCAGAAGTTAATCCGTTTGCTGCAGCTGATCCCGAACCATTTGTTAATGTGTTCGCCCCAGACTATAACTCTGAAGCTTCATCATCTGGGGAAATCAACATACCTGAATCCAGACCCAAACCACTCAACATCATGAACATTTGTCCGGATAATTGGAACCTGACTCTCATCCTCTTGATAGCACATTGGGAATCCCTCAAGTACCGGTATCCACAAGAAAAACAGCTTGCTACGGATGCTTTGTGGTGCTTCTACAATTCCGTACTGTCCAAAGTCGAACCGAAAAACTTCCAATCTGCAGCTACTGAAGACTGCTGGTTTCAAGCCATGCAGGACGAAATCCATGAATTTGATCGACTGGACGTATGGGAATTAGTACCACCTCCAGACAGTGCCATGATTATTGCTCTCAAGTGGATTTATAAGGTGAAGCTTGATGAGTATGGTGATGTGTTGAAAAACAAGGCACGTCTTCTCGTCAAAAGGATTTCGCCAAGGTAGAAGGTCAAGACTTCGAATAATCCTTCGCACCACGGTTGCTCGTCTAGAAGCAATCAGATAATCATTGGCCAATGCCGCCAGTCAAAAACAAGACAGTTTATCAAATGGACGTGAAAAACTGCATTCTTAAATGGCGAGCTCAAAGAAGAAGTCTATGTCCACCAACCGGAAGGCTTTGTTGATCCAACACATCCACATCATGTCTATCGTCTAAAGAAAGCACTTTACGGGTTAAAACTGCTCCCGGCATGGTAATGACACTTTTGTCAAAGTTTCTTCTGACACAAGATTTTCCAAGGGTGTCGTCGATCCCAAGACCTGTACAAAGGTCGAAAAACAGGCAAACACACACTTCATGGTTTAAATATATGTTGATGATACATATTTGGCCGTCGTCCGAAACCCCAAAGACTAGTGAACCGTTTTTCTAAAGAAATGACGTTCTAAATTTCAAATGATCGATGATGGGTCAAATATTATTTCTAGGTTACAAATCTCTCAAAATCCGTAAGAGGCGTATTTCATAAATCAATCTCATATGCAAATGAGAGTATAGAAAAGGAGGGTGAATTGTGTGTAAAGAATTTTATCTTTCAATAAAAGTGACCCTGTGACACTACCTATGGTGGGAGCGAACAAAAACTGATGAGGGATCTCTCAGGGACCCGTCCCCTGTTGACCAGACTAAATATCGCATTATGATTGGGTCCCTATGTACCTCACAGCCATAGCCTTTAAGAAAAAAAAAAAAAAAAAACCCCCCACACCCCCCCTTGTATTTTGCTGTGTTCATGTGTGCTAGATATCAATCTAGGCCCACTAAAAAGCACTTGAGTGCGGTTAAACGGTCTTATCGGTATCTCCAAGGAACCATCAATATGGGTCTTTGGTATCCGAAAGACATCGCCATGGGCACTAACAGCATACGCAGACGCATATCATGCAGGTTGTCAGGACACTCGCAGAAGTACATCTGGCAGTGCTTAGTTCCTTGGTGATAAGTTAGTCAGCTGGTCATCAAAGAAGCAAACCAGCACGTCCATCTCGTCTACAGAGGCTGAATACATTACGATGTCTGGTTGCTATGCCCAAATCCTATGGATGCGGTCTCAATTGTCAGATTATGGCTTGCTTACAATCGCATCCCTATGTAATGTGACAACAAGAAGTGCTATAGCTATTTGCTGCAACAAACGTTCAGCACTTAAGGACAAAACACATCGACATCCATCCGACATCAATTCATCAGAGACAAGTGGAAAAAGGATGTTTGAGTTGTTTTAATTTCGTGAGGACAGAGTACAACTGGCGGAATATTCACCAAGGCGCTGCCCAGGAGAACGATTCGAATCACTCTCCCAAGCTTGGCATGAAGTGTAATGAAGCCCGGAGACACCAAAAGTCTTCAGGATGATCAGGATTGTGTAACGATTGGCTTCAAGTATCCTTTGGAATATGTACATAACTTAAAACCCAAAAAGAAAATAAAAAATAATAAAACGATCCCAAAATCCCCTAAAAATCAGAAATAGAAAATTCCAAAATAGTTTTTTTCTTCCAGACATGTCTTCGTTTATCGATAACATTTACGGTCCTAGAAATGTCGTTCAATAATGACACGGGTCTTTAAATGAAGCTCGAACGGAAGTTTAAACCTTTCAAAACATGTCTAAATGGCTTGCAGTTATTTCAGGCTGCAACCCGCTTTTCAAAATGAGGAAAGCACGTCGCCAAAAAGACGGCTGTTCCTAACAACGGGTGATTAAATTCTCCCGGGCATGAATTACTTTATATTCGTGCACCCTCGATTTAATGTACGCTTCAGTGCATTATTTTTTTTAGGAAGAGAAGTCTTCTTTAATCCTCATAATTTTCCGTCTATGATTCTTCAGAAAATTATTTGGATCTCACGTGGTGGTTTAACGCGGCTTTTGACAAGTAATCGGACTTGGTTTTTCATAAATTTGACACTCAATCAACGTCTACAGCTCTTTAAATAGAAAACGGGTCATTGATTGAGGGGGAGAGTGGTTTTTCAAATTTATGACATCTTTCAGGCATTTTTCGTAACTAACGGGGTTATGGTTTAAGGGGGAGTTAAACTAGTGTTAACTTAAAAAGGTCCAATTGTGTCAATTACATGCATGTCCAGGGTCGTATGTGCTATTTGCTACTTGTATCCTAGGGTCATTAAATGTGAAGGACCAATTGTGTAACTTTCCCGAGTTACTCAATCCATTAGTTGCTTTGTGTCCCTAAATGTTAAAGAAATATGAAAAGTGAGGGACCATTGGTGTAACTTATCTTACATTATAAGAAATAAGAAAGAGAGGGACCATTTATGCCAAATGTGGAAAGTGGAAGTTTTTGAACAAAAAGGGGGGTGTTGCGTTTTGACCAAGTCAAACTCACAAAACTTCAGTCAAACTGTCAACTTTCTCTCTCAAATCCTCTAGATTGCGTTTTGACTAAACTGAGATTTCTAGAGCATTCCTTCGCTTAGGTAACGTGTTCTCAATGCTATAAATCACCTTCTCGATCTTTAAGCTTTAACATCATGATCCGAAAATAGTTAAAATGTGTGTTTATGTGTAGACCCTCGTTCGAATCATGGATTAATAGTTTAATTATTGGGTATTACCTTTTTCTTATGTGCTAGATGAGTTGCCAATGCCTGAATTGATTCCCCGCATCTTACATTAGGATTTTAGGGCTAAATTCGTGGTTGCGTTTTAGGATTTTAGGGCTATATTCATGTTGCGGTTTGTCGTCATATTGATGTTGCGTTTTAGGTTATAAATGGTCTTGGTTGCGTTTAGATAGTGGGATTCATATTGCGTTTTGAGAAGTAGTTCTTAGTTGCGTTTTAGTGGCTAAATTCATGTTGCGTTTTGGTGCCTAAATTCATGTTGCGTTTTGGTGCCTAAATTCATGTTGCGTTTTGGTTGATTAATTCATGTTGCGTTTTGGTGGCTAAGCTCAAGACTGCGTTTTGATGGTATTATAAATGGTTGCGTTTTGATTATATGATATAAAACAGGTTCAAATCGCAACTCGTTGCGTTTTGATTTGAAGAAATTTTAATATTAAAATATAGAACCCTCTATTTCAAAATTTTCTAAAAGGGTTGCGTTTTGACAGTGTTTTGAATATAAAAAAAAAAAAAAAAAAAAATAATCATATGCGTTTGTGAGTATGACTGCGTTCTGACTTTGTTGCGTTTTTGAGGATGACTGCGTTTTGACTTAGTTGCGTTTTGAGTATGAACGCGATTTTGACTTAGTTGCGTTTTGAGTATACTGCGTTTTTGACTTAGTTGCGTTTTGAGGAAGACTGCATTTTGACTTTTGTTCGTTTTCAACTAGTTGCTTTTGGACCTATGCCTGGCTGCCGTTTTGATATCCTGCGTTTTGAGTCTGTGCATGTCGAAATCCTTGCGTTTTGAGTCATGATCTAGTCATAGATTAAGTGAAGCTTATATGTGTTTATCCACTGCAACTTGGTCCCTGCATTGGTTGTAAATTACCATTGAATCGTGTGGTTGTTTCGGTGTGTCTTGTTCACTCTTTGATGAGTTAACGTCCGTTAACTCAAGAGTTGACCAATCTCACTGATTAACACTATAGCATGATCTAATAGTCCATTATCTTGGATATTGTGCATACATGCCTTACTTCCGGTGCATTATGCTCTCCATCTAAACACTTTTCTGCATGCTCGGTTCTTCTATGACTGGAGACTTTGCAGAATCAATGGCTAATGCTGAACAAGCTCCCGCAATGGCATCACCCGTCCGTACTGATGAACAAATCGTGCCACGCAATCGATGGGGCCATGGGAAAATCAAGCTAACCTGCTCATCTGAAATGAAGAAAAATCACACAACGCTATTCCAATTTTCCAAAGATAGCTGTGGACAATTCTCAAGTCAAACAAACTTCTTCAGAGCTTTACATCGTCATCAACACTTTTGTGTTTGAAGTACTCTGGGGACAACAAGGCGTTTGCAAGTGTTATGTGTTATGGAGGATACCACAGTTAACTCTTTGAAGGGTTCCTGGTGTTCTGCACTTTGAGACATCATGCTTTTATTCTTTTAACAATATCTTGAGACCAAAATTAATTGTTCCGTGTCAGTTGTTTTTGTGGTTGTAAAGGTGCTAAAAAATTCTCTTTCAAAGTAATTAGGGCGGTTGATTTGACCTATTTATCCACACATTGATTAGCTTTCATTTTATCATGCATTCTCTTCCTAGAAAATTCAGCTTGTTCTAGGGTCTCCTCACAGTCACGTACTATGGCCAGTGCATGATTGGGTGCGACAATTACATGACCACTATACAGGGCAGGCTGATCTTGTCTTGCACGATGTAGACATAGGGGGTTCCTTGTAAGCCATGGCTACCCTTAGACACTACATCATAATAAGACCTAGGTTTACACAATCATGTGAACTGTTTTGAATAGAACTGACCCCCCCACATTTTGTTGTATAGTTTATACCTCGATCTTATCGTTTAAAGTCTTTAAAATCCAAAAATTCTTCAAGGTATTTATTTTCTTTTGTGAAAAAATCCTTTTTCGCAAAGATGTAACTTCAACTACCATTAACTAGTTTATGTTGGATGGTAATTGCAAGTTTGCAATTTACAGAATGAAGTTCCTTTGTCAAATTCTCTCTTAAGATTACGGTCAACACAAATAACTATCCTTAGTTTTGCCATCAATCTTTTGTTCCCGTTCATCTTAATTCAAACTTGTCCCGCCTTCATATAACAGTTCCACTTGTTCCTTATATTGGCAAGTTCAGCATTAACAAATTGATTAACTACTGTACCTGGGTGTAGTATGAGAGACATGATGGGACATCAGATTCATTGCAGTCCATTATCTATCATCCCATT
The DNA here is from genome assembly GCA_026074375.1 of Tanacetum coccineum. Lineage (NCBI taxonomy): Eukaryota > Viridiplantae > Streptophyta > Magnoliopsida > Asterales > Asteraceae > Tanacetum > Tanacetum coccineum. The sequence continues at coordinate 8,173 of BQNB010037907.1, read as the reverse complement.
TGAAACATTTGGAACCATAAAGGCATTATTTTGTACAACAACCGGTACTCTATGCGATGTCCTTTACATATTGATTCCATTAAGAGTCATATTACTATCACTTGTATAATCAGCATGTGAGTTCAACAACGTGGTTTGGTTTGTACATCGACCGTGCATCTCGTGTCGTCAAAAGATCACAAACAGCATCTTGATAGTGATCATGATTTTGTACCTCAGATAAGACGTCCGAATCATAAGACGGACCCGCTTCATCATAAACTCGATCTGCAGATGAAAGATTAGCCATGAACAAAGTCTGTGCCGTGGGAGCATCATCAGACATCAAAATCCATAAAATACGCATCGCGTCATCACTAAAACACATTATCGCACATTGAGAGCTAGTCTTGGAACCGGTTTTGCTCATCCACATCTTTCATCAATACATAGTCCTCTGTCTACCCAAGCTATGAACAATAACTGATCTTTCATCCAAAGCTACCCAGTTCTCTGAGCTTCATCACAACATCTTGTCTTTGAAGTATTCGTAGTTCTGTGGACGCTTTGGGTTGAGTGCAGTTCTTTCTAGTGACCTAGCCCCGATTGCAGTTGTTAGCACTAACCTGCCTAGCTTTGACCCGGATTAGCATTCCCAACTCTGTTCTGTGCTCTTCCAAAACCAACAGCCCTGGCACCCCGTGCATTATTACCTATGGTCCTCATGTACTGGTCGACCCTGAACATTCGAACCACAACCCTGGCCGTCCTTGTACAGTAGCCTTGAAATTCCTTGGGTTTGAAGAGTTCTGATTGATTGTTTTTTTGAGAAGAAAGGTTATGTATGGACTGGGGTGCTTAAGGCAAGTGTGTTGGTTTAGTTTTCGATTAGGTTGTCAGTTTGGAGAAAGTCCCAACTCAGATTGTGAGGAGTCAGCAGACTGTGGATCATGATTATGTTGTAGGTGTATTTGTTGATGACTGAGAATGATAGCAGTTGAGGGGACACATTTGGACAACAAGGGCAAGAGAATCAACTTATGTGTGTGAGACGTTCCCAACATTCACCTTATTCACATGCATTTGTCCTCGTGTTTGCTTCAAGTAAGCATATAGGCTGATCAAAGATTGAATCCTTTCAATCGCCTTTGTTAATTTCACAGCAGTAAACAAATCTACCCCAAATTTTAGGAAGCATGTTATTCACAGAACGTTTGAGTTCAACTTGTATTTTTGACCTTGTCATCTTGATGTATCCGCATGTCCATTGAGAGCTTGGCAAACCCGAACATAAAAAGTTATGAATGTTTTCGCTTTTTCTGACGAAAGTGTTCAAAGTCATCATACAGTTGTGATTCACAGTCCTCCTTTGTCAATTCCGATCCTTCCAAAAGCCTCTTCAACGTTGTCCCATAATGTCCTTTGCATCAGTGTTAATGATTTACTGAAGTGAGAAATATTATCTTTTTGGTAACCCTTGAAGTATGATGTTTGTTGCCCGGATGACTGCATTGTACCTACTTCTCATCCTGTGACAGCTCCGAATAAACTCGAGTCGTTACCCGTGACCTAGATTGATTGGACCTCTCTGCGTTCCTTCAGCAATGATTCACTCGCGGGTTGCCCCCCATCTGAAATTGTCCTTCATCAATTGACTTTAAAATTTCACCCCATTAATCCTTTACCCCGACAGTATAGATCTTATACGTTGTTGCCAATGAAGCAAAGTCAGCCTATCAAGCATCGGTGGTCCGGGTATCAGAACGACCTGGCACATTGATGTCCCTCTGTAAGATTAGCCATATTGATTAACTTGTGAAATGATTAAAGTGATCGATCAATGATTAGATAATTGTATGTTAAAAGTGATGATTGTTGATGGATTTAGGTGAAATGTTGTTTGATTGAGATTTGGTTTGGTTGAGGAGTTAACGTTAACTTAATGATTGATTGAAGTTATTTTCAAAAGCCAGTTGAATTTTTAGAGGCTCAAAACGCAATGAAGAAGTTATCAAAACGCAATGAAAGTTATCAAAACGCAAATGAAAAAATTGATCAAAACGCAATGAAGAGTCCGAGTCAAAACGCAATGGAGACTCTTAAGGTTTTTTATCAAAACGCAAAAGTTGCAATTGATCAAAACGGCAACAACTAAAAAAATTGGGCGAGAGATAATTCCTAGACAAAAACGCAACAAAATCTCAAAACGCAACCTGTAGTCAAAATGCAAACGACCAAAACGCAACGAACCTAAACCAACCTCTTAGTCAAAAGTAATATCAAAACGCAACTATCATACCGCAACCTCTAGTCCAAAACGCAATGATCAAAAAACGCAATAGCTTTCCTTCACCTAAAACGCAAAAAACCAAGAATGTCCAGAAGTCAAAAACGCGAACGCGAAGAAGACGAACTGTTTATCACCTAAAAACCCTTTAAAAATCACCCATTTTGAACGTTTTTCACTTGGTTCTTTTGCACAACTTGGTCCTAAAGTTAAAAAACAACTATAAAAACACTAACTTAAACATCACAAAACATGAAATCAAAGAGTGTCAAGAATAAAAACCATAAACCTTTCTAAAACCAAACTTTTGAATCTAAACTAACCAAGGAAACGCACAACAACAACTACTAATCATACCCATGAGCCTCTGATACCAATTGTAGTATGCATTATATCATAACACAAGCAAGAGAGATTGGGTTTGCTAATTAATCCATAGAGAGAGAAAGTTTTCTTTCCTAGAGAGAGAAAGTGCAAAGTGTAGTATTAGCATGAATTAAACAACCAACCCTTCCCAATGGGTGGGAAGGGGTAATAAAAATTATACAAGTGATTCTTTCCTAACTACAGCTATGCAATATAATGATACAGATGGTGACCGAGACTTTTTCATATCTAACAAATGTCTACTATGTGGTTAAAAGATTGTCTCTATGATCTTTTAACATCTGTGTCGAGAAATCCACTTTCGAAACTGATAATCCCCAAAAATAAGTCTTATGATATATTAAAAACTGGATTATTTTGATGACACATTTGGTCCAGTTAACGTTAAATATAAGTCATGAGTTAATCAAGTTAATTTGTGAAAACGTTTTCTGACGAAAAACATTTTGATAAGTTTAAAGTTCCATCTTCGAGGTCTTAATACATTTATCCAACACATAAGAAATAGGTTTCCAACGCATCCGCGTAGTCCATCTTATTATCAATGGTAAAAATTTATTTACAAAATTGTTAAAGTCTATTCACTTCTGATTATTGAATAACTACTCAAATCCCTGTGGACGACCTGGTCTTTACCTTAAAAAGATTAAACAACATACGTGTTTCTTTGTTATACATTAACCTGGGGTTTTTCCTATCATAAAATTGTATATTCAGTCATTATACATTAAATCTTTTGAAAACACATCAAAGTTTTTGGCTTCGCTGCAAGGGGATTTTATAACTATTCTATAGTCAACTCTGAGAAAATTACTTTTAACTACCCATCTATTCAAAAAATTGTCGAACAGTTTTCTGGCAACTGACCCAAACAAATTTCTTCCTTATGAGCATACAACGGTGCGTTCCAATTTCTGAACTTGATATTAACCTATACCTGAACCAGGAACAGCCACTCTGAATCGAAGACATCGCGTCGACGAAAAAAGAATAGTTCCATACGATCAAAGAAACAATCATCACAACCCCCAAAGAAATAGTCCTATCCGTTAATTCTCGAACATCAAATCACTTCCGTCATTTCATGAAATTCCTTCTAAATTACGATCCAATAGATGATGAACCCATGTGGGCTGCCGACCATGTTGTCGCTTCGATCCCCGGTTCCAAAATTACTATTCCTGAAACCGCTAACGAATTTGCTATTAAAGGTAACCACTTGACTCTCGTCAAAAGAAACCAATTTGATGGTAGAACCAAAACGGATTCCTCAAAACCCATTCCATGAATACCCACAGAAATTAGCAATAAGTTTTAAATACAAAGATACCGAGAATGAAGCTGTCCACCTGATGATGTTTCCCCTATCACTCACTGGAGAGGCAAAAACATGGCTGGAACTCAACGAAGGAACTATTGAAACGTGGGATGAACTTCGAACTGCTTTCATTAGCCGATTCTTTCCCCCAGCTCTTTTTGACGACATCCTAAAGAAATCGAGCCTTTTTCTCCATCATGAAAACGAATCTCTAACTGATGCTTGGCTTCGTATGAAGGAAATGCTCCAAAACTGCCATGGTCATAATCTGTCCAAAGGCAATATTATCAAAATCTTTTATCATGGTCTCAGCGAAATAACCCAAGAAGTTCTAAATGCCGCAACTGGTGGTATTTTCCTCTGTAAAACACCAAATCAAGCTTATCAGCTTCTCGAAAAGAAAGTCTTACTCAAGCTCGACTGGGCTAAAAACTAAAAAACCAAATCATCTCTTAAGAAAACTGTTGCTTTCGCCATTGAAGGTAATACTAATACCGACACTGATAAAATTATGGCCCGAATGGATGCCATGACCATAAAAATGGATGCTCAGTACAAAGAACTCCAATCTCGAGCTAAACAACCAACACCCGATCTTAACGATAATGACATACCTATGTCTCGTGAAGAAGAAGCTAAATTCATGTAAACTTTCTGCAAGACTCGTTTTACAATGATTACCGTGACCGAGATTCTAATCGCGATAATTAGTGTTCAAGCGGACAGAATGATTACAATCGAGACAACTACCGATCCAACACTGATGAAAAACCATACGATCTCCAAAGACAATTCAACGATTTCATGAAAACTCAGCAATCAACCAACGCTTTTGTCAAAGAAACATTCATGGACCTTAAAACTCAACTCGAAACAGTAACAAAAAATCATCAAGCTTCAATCTAAAACCTCGAAACTAAGTTCGACAGACTCGCTGACAAGCAATCTAGTCGACCTTCTGGATCTCTTCCTAGCAACACTCAACCAAACCCACGAGGTAGCAACTTTAAAGCTTACCAACCACCGCAAGCTCGTAATGAGCATGTGAATGTCGTATTCACAAGAAGTGGTAAATTCTATGATCCACTAGATAACTCGAATGACCAACATAATAATTTCGGGAACCCTATCAACTTCGATAGCGATGATGAAGACGATGAACCTACACCACAACCAAAAACTCAACCCACAATACCAGTAAAAGAAACACCGTTACCCAAACCATACAAACCAAAAATTCCGTATCCTCAATGCCTAAGAAAAGAAAAAATGGAGGCCCAACACGAAAAATTCCTTGACATGATCTGAGCCGTCCGAATTAACGTACCTCTTGTTGACGTCTTAGCCGGAATGCCTAACTATGGCAAATTTCTCAAAGAACTCATAGGCAACAAACATAAAATCGAACAAATTTCTGCCGCTTTCCTAAGCGATGAAAGTTTTGCGATGATCCAAAATAAAATTCCACCAAAACTCGGAGACCCATAAAGTTTCCTTATTCCATGTAATTTCAACAAAACCTTCTCGTGCAATTCTTTAGCCGATCTTGGTGCTAGCATTAACCTTATGGCGTATTCCTTATATGCAAAACTATCTCTTAAAAATCTTAAACCTACTAAAATGAGCGTAAGATTAGCCGACAGATCATTCCAATACCCTGTTGGAATAGCTGAAAATATGCTCGTTGAAGTTGGTAAATTCACCTTTCCTGCTGATTTCATTATTCTTAAAATGGAAGAAGATAGTAAAGTTCCACTCATTTTGGGATGAACCTTTCTTCACACTGCTGATGCAGTAATTTGAGTTAAACAGAAACAACTCAACCTTGGAGTTGGAACTGAACGAATGATTTTCAATATCGATTCTGCAATGAAACACTCCTATTCAAACGATGATACCTGTTTCAGTATCGATGTCATCGATGAAATCTTAGAAGAAGATTTCGACGCTCTTCTAGACGAAGGTAGTAAAATTCTTCATTCCATTGAAGGAACCCTTCTCAAAGAAGAAATCTTTGCTAAATTTGATGAATTCATGGCGATGACTGCCGATGAAAACTCTGACTCTGAATCCGATACCGAAGATCCGCCATTCAAAAAAATCACCATCAATACTGATTATAAGATCAAAACATCTCTCGAAGAACCTCCTACGGATCTCGAACTTAAACCCCTTCCTGATAATCTGGAATATGTATTCCTGGAAGAACCCTCCTTTCTTCCTGTTATCATATCATCTCAGCTATCCAAAGAAAAGAAAAACAAACTCATATATGTCCTTAAAAAGCACAAGCAAGCCTTTGCTTGGAAAACAACAGATATTCCTGGTATTTGCCCATCATTTTGCAAACACAAGATACAACTTCTGGATGATAAGAAACCCGTTGTCCAAAAACAAAGAAGGTTAAATCCGAACATGCAGGAAGTTATCAAAAAAGAAATCGTGAAACTCTTAGATACCGGTATAATTTATCCAATTGCCGATAGTCCTTGGGTTAGTCCTATCCACTGTGTACCAAAGAAAGGTGGTATTACAGTTGTCACCAACGAAAATGATGAACTTGTTCCAACCAGAACCATTACAGGTTGGCGAGTATGCATCGATTATCGTAAACTCAATGAAGCAACCGCAAAAGATCATTTTCCTTTACCATTTATGGATCAAATGCTAGAAAGACTCGCAGGAAATAAATATTTCTGTTTCCTCGATGGTTTTTCTGGGTATTTTCAAATTCCTATCGATCCTAATGATCAAGAAAAAACAACATTCACGTGTCCTTTCGGCACATACGCTTATAGGCGAATGCCTTTCGGGCTATGTAATGCTCCTGCCACATTTCAAAGGTGTATGTTGGCAATCTTTCACGATATGATCGAAGAATCAGTCGAAGTATTCATGGACGATTTCTCCGTCTTTGGAAACTCTTTCGACACATGCCTAAACAACCTTGATAAAATGCTCCAACGTTGTAAAGACGCTCATCTCGTCCTAAACTGGGAAAAATGTCATTTCATGGTCAAAGAAGGAATTGTGCTCGGACACAAGGTGTCTTCCAACTTTTCTCTCTTCTCTTTTCTACTATTTTTGCTTATTGGTATAGCTTATGTTGTGAAATGGATTAAGCCTTTGGGATAACAGCTTTCATCCTTCTTTCCACTGATTTCTTAAGCCTCTGAATTCATAGCCATAAAAGAATTTACTCTCTTCATTTCCTTGTCAAACAACTTTTGGATTTCAGCATAGCTTCTGCCCTTTAGCTGATTATGTTTATATCCACTCATATGCTTAAGATAGATAGACATTTGATTTCTCTTTTGTGTCTTGGTAGGAGGTCTTTTTCTCTTTTCTTGTGCTCTTAATGCAGCAAAATATTTTCGTCTCTTCTCTATGAATTCCATAAATAGTTTTGCCTTCTCCTCATCTGTCAACTCCTCTTGCTCTCTTGTTTGGAGTCTCTCAGTCATCAATCTATCAGCCTTCATCATAGCTTGTGTATTTTCCCATGATTGAATCAAAGCTATGTTGGCTTCTTCTTCCTTTTTCCCTACAAGCCTCTCTTCTTTTATAAGTTTAGCTTGCAACTGAGCTTTAAGTTTTCTAGCCATTTCTTTATCAAGAACAATTTGATCCTTTTTCTTTAATGGTACTTCAGGCTCAATCATTATTGATTTGCCTTTGTCTTTAGTCTTTGAAGGTTGTGATGCTTGTGGAGATGATGTTGTTGTTCTGAATTCACTTGGCTCTTGAACTACAACCCCTCTAGCCTTGGGTCTTGTAGTTGTTGTTGTTTTAGTAGCAGTAGTAACAACTTTAGGTTTTGCTTCTTTGATTTCAATAAGAGTTTGAGCCAAATTTATTTCATCAATAGCTGTTGTTGGAGCACTGGTAGTAGTAATTTCATCAATCTTGGTAGCAGTAACTCCTTCACCAGCAATAGTGACTGGAATTGTAGGGGCAACACTATCTTCAACACCAGTACTAACCTCTCTTTCATCAACCTTTGCACTCTGCCCTTGTTTCTCACCAGTACTAACCTCTCTTTCAACCAACATAAAGATATGTACATTTCTAAACCTTACAAAGTGCACTCTACAGGAATCAAACAGCTTTTAAACAGTTACTTTGTATCCTTGTAGATTTCTCCATACATCACTTTTTATGTCTGGTTCAAACATGACTTTTAAATCACCCTACAACACTCT
>BQNB010037906.1:29862-49114 GCA_026074375.1 Tanacetum coccineum | reverse complement strand
AAGTTGTTTTTTCACTTACTTTTGAAATAATTGGCATGAAACACCTTGTTGGCAAGAGAAACGTGATTTGTTGGTCCCTAGACCCTTTAATAGGACACTTGTGCCAATGTGGCGCCACCTCTTTGGTCTCCACTGTTCATCGGGACGAAATTAAGTTAGCTTAAATGAGTGCGCTCCTGGCCCCTAAACACGCAATCATATTATTAGTCGTGTATAAGTCAAGTCAACATTCAACATTCAAAGTCAAGACATTTATATTAGTTATTAATTTGTATTAGGCCTAAGCCTATGATCATGATTCTAGAATGATCTCGTGTTCTTCTTTTCCCTTCAAGATTCTAGTATGCAGATATTTTACGAATGACCTACCCACTGCTTTATTTATTGAGTTTCGCTCCAACCTGAACGTCCGAAGATATCTCGCTCGCACTGAGGGGAGTATTAGCCGTGTATAAGTCAAGTCAACATTCAACATTCAAAGTCAACAGTCAACAGTCAACATTCAACATTCAACATTCAAAGTTAAGACATTTATATTAGTTATTAATTTGTATTAGGCCTAAGCCCATGATCATGATTATAAAATAATCTCTGGTATCTTATATATATAGGATAGTTGTTATCAATTATGAGAAAGCAAATCAATTAGCCTTCGAATATGGGTTTTATCAATTCTAATAGACACATCAAGATGAATTGAGAGTTTTTGGATGATACATCAAGATTAATTGAGAGTTTTAAGAATGAAACTCAAAATAAAAGTGAATACATAAAACAGTCCTAGAAACATAATTCTCCCGCTTACTCTTATTAATATAAGAGTAAGTGGGAGAATTATATAAGAGTAAGCGGGAGGAATTATGTTTCTAGGACTGTTTACTGTGAACACTTATCATGATGGGGTATTTCAGGTTAACCATTTGGAGTATGTTAATTTCAATAGTAAGGTCATTGGTGATGTTAGCTTCGATGGTATGTCATTCAAGGATTTTTTTGCTACTATTAGAAGGTTAGTTCTTGTCAGTCTAACTAGTATGCATTACAAAATCACTAGTGATCCACTCACTGCTTTGAAATTGCTTGAAACTAATGAGAATCTTTGTTCGTTTGTGAAAGCTTGTTATGAAAACAACCTTAAGATTGATTTGTTCACACAACACAATGGCTATGACATTATGGAAATGATTGACGAGGAGCTCCATCCTAAGAAACCTGTTAGTCATTTAGACTCAGACTCGGATGTTGAGACAAATCACCCATTAGATGATGTAGCTCATGTCGTTAAGCAATTTGAACATGAAGATGAGGGTAATGTAAATATACCTAGGATGACCACAGATGACCCATGTCTAAACAAACCGGTAGGAAATGGTACTTTTATTGGACAGACTGAGAATCCAAACCCTAACTTACAAGGTAGATTTTTATTAGAGGTTGAGGATCGTGATGATGAGCAGGTAGAATCTAAGTTTAAATCCAAAAAGAATGTGTCTTATCCTTCTTTCAATCTTGACACACCTTGGAATGAGTGCAAACCAGTATTAGGAATGAGGTTTGAAATCCCATAACAGTTGAAGCATATGCTTGCCAATTATGTTGTGCAGCATGGCTATCAATTGTGGTACAAGCAGTAAGACCATAATAAGCTTTTAGTGTTTTGTGGTAGGGATGTCAGTGAAGGTAAGTGTGCTGGTTTAAAAGGTAAGAAACCCAAAACAGTTGATAATGAAGAATGTGAGACTAGCAAACAGGGTAGTAAGAAGGGTGATGGTAGGAAAGCAGTGAATGAGATACTTAACAAGGCTGTTAAGAAAAAATAGGATAAAAAGAAGGAATATAAGAAAAAAAGGTCTCTAAACAAGATAATTGTCCCTTTAGGTTGTGGGCCTCATGGATGAGTACTAAGAGATTATTCCAAATTAAGAGTTTATACCCTGACCATAAGTGTTGCAGAAATATTACAATGAGGCATTGGTTACTTATAAATGGATAGCACAACACTATGCTAGGGACATCATTCAGAACCCAAATATGAGCATTGGATTCATGAAAGACATAAGGGAATTTTTTTTGATAGATGTTAGCTTGGGTCAATGCCAGAGGGCAAAGCAGTGTGCTTTGTTTGATCATGAAGGAGGTTTAGTAAAACACTATAGTAAACTATGGTAGTATAGGCAAGCAATTCTAGACATAAATCCAGGCTCTACATGTGAACTAAAGACTGAAGTGAATGATAAAGATGGGAAAATTACTTTAGGAGGTTTTATGTTTGTTTTCATGGTGTAAAACATGGATGGCTTGAAGGTTGTAGGAAGATTATTGGTTTGGATGGTTTGTTTACCCATACATGTAAGGGGAAACTTTTAACTACCATGGGTAGAGATGCAAATAACCAGATGTTCATAATAGCTTGGGTTGTTGTTGGTTTCTATCATTGCTTAGGGATGACTTGAATCTAGGAGATGGAGGAGGCATCAGTATGATATCAGATGGATATAAGGCATGTATAAAACTGTAATATTTGCCAATTATGTTAATATTCTTTGTAACACCCCTAAAAATGTATTCCAGCGGAAATATGTCCGATGGCGTTACTTCATAATACAACAGCACAAGATACAAGAGAACGACCTCTAAATGTGTCGTTTGAAAAGTAATCTTGTTGATTTCCTTGAAATTGATATAACATTTGTCCCATAATTGCATCACAATGAAAAGCTTGAAAACAACCCAACGAGATTTGATCATTTGTATGTAAGTGAAAATCCATAAATGAAATCTTGTCAATTTTAGACTCCAGTGCACATCAAGTAAGCCACGCATCTAATTCACCTGAGAAAAACATGCTTAAAAAGTGTCAACATAAAGTTGGTGAGTTCATAGATTTTTGTAAGTACAAATGTTGAACCAAAGATATGTAAAGTATGAATGACCGTTTTAATCCTTATAATATTCTTCCAAAATGTATGTATAATCAAAGATTTGTAAAGTATGGATGACCATCTTAATTCCCAAATAGTCACAAAAATGTACGTATGAAAATTTAACCGCAATTGTCCAAAGTATGTATTGCCACTTTATTTAAGGCAACATAAATATTCGAGTGTGTATAAAACAATGATTACATTCACTCTAAGTTCATGAAACCGATGCACTATGTATCCATCGTAGGTGTCCCCTCAAAATTACACCCGGACAGTAATGAAAACCATATGTACCCATCACAGGTGTCCCCTCCAAGAACACCCGGGCACTAATGAATATGTACCCCTCGCATGTGTCTTCTCTAAGAACACCCGGACAGTAATGAATATGTACCCCTCGTAGGTGTCCCCTCCAAGAACACCCGGGCAGTAATGAATATGTACCCCTCGCAAGTGTCCCCTCCAAGAACACTCGGGCATTTACTTGTAGTTATCAGTACAATTCGCTTAAGCTAATCCATAATTATCTCAAAAGTAAAGTATGTATTTGTGACCAAAAATGAAGTCAAGTAATGTATCCCATAACGAGCTATGTAAATGAGTATGTAAACCAATTTGTAATCAACCATGTAAATGCATTTGCAAACAAGCATGTTCTCACCCCAAAAATATATGTAAAACAAGTAAAACATGGGGCTATAAACTCACCTCAATGTTGTAGAACGATTAGTAGAAATGCACATATTAAGCACATCACAAACGAAAACCAGAACGGCTCGACCAAGAAGTTACGATTTATCTTAACGGCTAAGTCCCACTATCATAGGATAATGTATTTGGGTTTTTCGATGGATAGTCACATCAACGCGACAAGTTGATAAAAGATTTAGATTTTTAAGTTGTAATAGTTTGGTGGTTGGTTATATAAAATAAATCGAAAGTAAACACAAAGTATGTAATATATTCCGTATATATTACATATAAAAAATTGAACCAGTATATAATTCATAACGTGAATTATATAACAAAGGCAAACAACCGAATGGAATAATTAAAATGTTGTATTACACGGCATGCATTATATATAAAGAAAGTACTATATAAGAGACGAAAAAATAATAATTAAAACACACATTTTTTATGTCGACTTTATATAGTAAGGTGGAGTGAAGGTCTGCTTAGTTGCTATGGTTACTGATTCGATTTCCAGAAGTAAACGCGTTTTATGAATACTCACTCAAAACTTGATGCCACAAACTAGTAATTTGTTTCTGGAAAATGCGCGTGATAATTTTTGTATAATAGTGTGATGTATGAAAAATGTATCAAATAGTTTTATGACGAAATGAAATAGTCAATAAAGTAAACGTGAAGTAGCTCATAGGGTGACAACAAAATGATAGCAAAATGGTTTATGGGTTGACATCGAGATTGTTTGTAAAGCGATAGGTAATAGCAAGTATAAAGAATATCCGAGCGATCGAGAAGGCAAATCGAAGAAAATGAACGTAAAAAGTCTGTGATCTAAAGGTAGCTTGCTCACACAGGGTACACAGCTATGGGTGACAAGATAATTGTCGATACTCCCATCAACGGGAAGACTTCAAACGATGGATTACGAAACAAAATGTGCGATCTTAAGAAATAGTGTTCCACTCGGAGTCGAATGGTAACGTAACTAGTAGAAATTTACAATAAAATATGTCGTATTTTGATATCATCAAAAGGGAATAAAGTAAGTCGGTAAATGGTTGGAGTTATTCGTAGAGATCGAGATAAATTATTCTCATATGTTAAGTATCCAAATATTATTACCAAGTCATTGGCGCCTTCAAGGAGGTAAATGAGAAATCCAGGAAGTACACGAAAATCAATCGTGATCAATATTTATATACTGTCCGATTTAAGGTAGCTTGTAAGACGTCTTATGATAGGTAGGAGAACGAAATTAGTCTAGTATCAAATACAACATTATTCATGTATATAGTAGTTAGGGATGCAAAAGAGGAGCTTATAGTTACCTAGGAGCAAGGCGCGAGGATAACTGGATAAAAAAGGAAATACTCTATATTCTTAAAAAACTTGGTCATAGTCTAAGGTTTTGAAAACGACCTAGGTTCTCTATGACTTCAGCACTGATACACATCTGTAACACCGAAAATCAGGACAACGCAGCGGAATGGTACAGTGGGGGGTACTTTAGGGCCACAAAACACAAGTCACGGAAAACGACCTTAAAATGCGACGTTTTAAATAAGTCATAGTCTATTTATTAAAAGTCTGAATTGCAACAGGTTTCTTTATAATAGTATTGAAAACATTGTCAAATAGTACTCAAGTTATTAAGCACTTCAGATATATATATTTAATATTATATTTATATATATATATATTATATATATATATATATATATATATTATATATATATATATATATATCACGCGCGACTCGAATGCTCACAAATGCTTCATAGCAAAATAATAACATGAAAATACATGCCAAAAACGTCACCAATAATGTTGTGAATTCATAGGTTTAAGTAAAAAGCGGTATTGAAATATTTAAGAATATTTCAGAAGAAAAAGTAGCGTTACAAAATTTAAAAGTGTTTTTTACGAAAATCCAAGTAGTGATTCAGTAAATCAAGAAGTATTTAAAAAGTGGATATCAAGATCGAAGTAGTGGTGACTAAGTACATATTACGAAGTCCAAAACAAGTAATGTAGACAAAGAGAAACACATTCATCAAGTCTAAGTATATAAGTTATTATTGCACTAAGCTCATGACACCGGAAACCTTAATCCGTATCTACAATCCAATAGATTTGGAATGCCCCGCTAAACGTAGGATGTTCTGCCAAACATCTAGAATGTTAATATCTAAATTTCAATGCACCATAAAGTCTAGCTTTGAGACCCCAAAGAAAGGTGGGGGATTGTCTCATACCGATAGATCTATCCTACAACACTCGCGCTCACGACACTAGAACAACTGACGGTTCTGTTAAATAGGGGAATAAGTGGTCAGAGAAGGTACTTAGAAATATGTTATCAGGAAATAGCTATACAGTTTTGAAAACCACTTGTGTCCGTTGTAAAGCAATCATGTTAAAATTCACGTTTCAACATATATGTATTCACGATCTCAAATCATGTAGTAAACAAATCATGCTTTAGTAAAATAACCATGTAACACGAACTTATGTATAGAAAATCAATAAGTTTGTGTAGTTAAAAACGAGCACATATTTCCACCGCAAACGTTTAGAAAACATTTATAAGAGAAAAGGTGGGGCTATGAACTCACAAAGTATTTAAGGTAATTGTACTGTAGTAAAATATATGGGTTTGTAAAAGAGCATGTATTCCCCTCGTGGGTTTATAAAACATTAAAAAGATTGAAATGCGAGACTATGAACTCACCTCGAGTGAATGGAAATCTACGAGTATTCAAAATAGAATGATTGCCGTAAAGAAGGAATCCGAAGGCAACCTAATCCAATATAGGTCGTATAAGTACTAAATACTTTGATTATTTATAGGTCGTATAGCTCATCGTACTATCGTTCGGGCTATCATAAATAAGAGGTCGTGTAGTGAACATATGAGGAGCTAGGACACTTTAAATCGTAAATCCATAAAACTAGTCCGATACGCCACCACGAAGAGACTCATCATTATGAAACTCTCTGTAATATAATTTGATAAAACTAAATACAACGTATGATTCTATATAGCCTACATCACGTCTACTTTTTTTTTTTTTTTTTTTTTTTTTTTTTTTTTTCTACTGTTTGCGAAATAATATTTAAATTGCATTTGATATTTTTTTATTCGTGTATTTGAACTCGTATAATCGTATATATAAGTACAATTGTCCTTTGTAAATAATATTTATTAAAGTTTAAGGACATGTATAATATTATATAAATTGATTCTAAAAATATTTCGCAAAATTTATATTTAAAACGAACCAACACTATTCACATCATGGAAATAGTGCACAAGTTAGAAAATAATGCGTAACACATTATCGTTTTAAAGCCACGTTCTTACGTTTCTTATGTCACATTCTTCGTATTAAGTGAGTTATTCTAAAATATAACAATTTTAAATTTTAGTTTTTCTGATGAATAGTGATTTTTTACTGTTCTTAAACAGAATATATACTTATTTTTATTAGTTTTTGTTATCGTAAACTCGTAAACGTCCGTAATTTTATTCGTTATAGCTCCGTTTTTAACGATTCTTTCGAGTACGATCTCGTAATTAAAAGTTGTATCATATTTTTGATGTTTTAAAAATATCACTTTCTGTAATGAATAGTAAATTTTATAAAAATAGTTTTATAAAAGTATTTCTCGTCGTAAACTCGTAATTAAAGTATCTTTTTCGTTATAAATCGGTTTTTGAGTTTCTTATCAATTTTGGAAATCGTCATGAGGCGTTATTATTTTTATGTAATGGTCAAACTACATGTATGAGTCGAAATCAAATCACCCTTTTATATCAAGTGTGTTCATTTATAAAGAGTTTGTTTGATTAACTTTAATAAACCCATATTGATACCAAAATCATGTTATATTCCTCTAAACAACATGTCAAACATATTTATTAATCCATTTTTTTCACTGATATTTATACAATATGGAAATAAGAATAGTGTTGTAAATTTCTATAAAACATAAGTGATAATTTATTTTACATACTTCAAAAATTCCTAAAGTGGTGATATGGTTTTATAAAAATGTAAACTTATAGAATGATGAAAGTAAAAGAAATGAAGGTTTTTTAGATTTAACTTATTATGATGTAAGATGATGAACCAAAGTATCTAAACCCTTGTTTAGATATAAAACCCTAGCTTTCCATTTTAAAACCCTAGTTTCACTTTTCTTGATTAATACTTGAAAAAGGTAATCCAATGCTTGGAAACACCTTAGGATATCTTAGAATGGATGTGCATAGATGTGTATAGGTTGAATAAAATTTTGTATGGATTGTGTTGGGGCATGGATTCGAAGCGTGAGCTCTATGAGTGTACCAAAGGAAGAAGATTTGTGATTTTGGTAAGTGTTTATGCAATGTGTGAGCTATATCTTATAAGATACATGCATATATGGTGTAGGACAAGTCAAGGGAACATGTTAAGGTCTTAGGGATGGTCATTGGTCTTAGGGATGGGTTATTGGTCTTAGGGATGGGTCTTTGGTCAATTAGACATGGTATGGTGTGGTTTTAATGAGGTATGTTGCACATTTGACCAAAGTGGAAGAGTTTCTTGTATATATGCTAAATTTTCGGCATACATACGATATGTAGGATATATATTTTGTAACTTTTATGTATTGGGTATAAATGTGGGTATTTGTTGAAGCGTAGAAAGTTTTGGTGGTTCCGGGAGTGCCTAAACGCAATTTATCGCGAAACGTATACACTTTACGTATCTGATAAAAAAAATTTAAAAAGTTAATTATTACTTTCGTAAAATAATATATTGCTTGTTTGACGAAAACTTCAATTCGTTTGGTGTCCGTTTACGTTGGTTGTTGATTTTTAGTTCACGCGATTTAACTTAACACTTAAAATTAAAAGCGAACGCGTACGAGAAAAGAAAAAAAATAAATAGTGAAAAATGACAAAATAAATGATGTCATAAAATGACCTGAAAATACGGAATGTTACAAAAACAATGGAGGTAAGTTTTATTTTTGATTTTTATTTGCATTCTTGCTTCACGATCTTAAACATGTCTAATTCTTTTCTTTGTATAATGATTTTATGTATTTCGCGGTTTTGTTAGATCCAACTAAGAAGTGTCACTTACTTGCTCATGGTTTTAGAAAAAATATTAGTTATGATATATCTAAAGAAAAAACTATGAGCAATAAAGAACTTGAGAGCAAGGTTGAGGATATGGTTGAAGAGGTTAAGACTAAAATGGGAGAGTTATTTGGAACGTATAAAGAAAGGTTTGATTTTCTATCGTCAAATTCGAGTATGGGTGAGCACATGGAATCCGAAGTTACATCCCCTAATAATGGAGATAATGACTTCTTAAATGATTATTATAATGTTGATGCTACTAGCTCGTATGAAACCGAAACAGAGTTAGATAGATACCTTAGAGAGCCGAAGATTGAATTACGTAAAGGTCAGAGCCTTGACATTCTCCAATGGTGGAAAGTAAATGGTCCTCGCTTTCCTATTGTTTCAAAAATGGCTAGAGGTAACAACAATTTATTTTATACGAATGTTACATTGTTATACCTTTTACTTGCATATTAGTGTAATCTGTAATAGTTTTGTGATTTTGTGTTATATATATTTTTGTGATAGATATCTTGGCAATTCAAATTTCAACTGTGGCATCTGAAGCGGCGTTTAGTACGGGTGGACGTGTATTAGACCCCTATAGAACTCGCTTGTCAACGACGATTGTTGAAGCTTTGATTTGCACCCAAGATTGGGTGAGAAAGTCGAGAACGCAAATTAATTGGGATGATGTTGAAGATCTTATTAAAGACGATGAGATTGTGAAAGATATGGAAGAACAATTAGAGAAACTAACCGAAAGAGATAAAGCGAAACAAACGGGGGAAATATAAACGTTTCTAGTTATTTTGTTGGACAAAGTTTGAAGTTATTTTATTTTGTTTTTCAGATTGTTATGCAATTATTGAACTTGTGTAAGTTGTAACTATAGAATGGTTGTTTATTTTAACTTATGCATTAGTTGTTAAATGATATTGCTTTTAGCATAAATGGTTGCAAATGCTTTAAAAAATATATTTTTTTGCTTTTTATTGGCTTAATTCATTAGTGCATGAGATTTTTTTCTTATAGATATCGGTTCCTATCCGGGTAGAACCGGTGGAACCGGAACCAGAACCGGGACCGGAACCGGAACCAAAAAAAACTATTTGGTTCGGTTCTCGGTTCCTATTTTTCTTAAAATTTCGGTTCTCGGATCCATCGGTTCCGGTTCCAGTTCCACCGGTTCTAGACCCATGCTCATCCCTATAGTAGAAAACCGGTGGAACCGGAACCAGAACCGGGACCGGACCGGAACCAAAAAAAGACTATTTGGTTTCGAGTTCTCGTTCCTATTTTTTCTTGTTTCTCTTAAAAATTTTCGGTCTCTGATCTATGATTCCGGTTCCAGTTCCACCGGTTTCCTAACCATTCTCATTAGCCTAAACTTTCTACGAAGCTGCTTCGTGTGTAGGTCGCATGAGTTCAGAAACTTCGAACACATTTTGGCCCAAAAATCCCATTTTCTGCTACACCCTGCGCGCGCACGTAGGTATGGGAGCATAACCAACCAAACGAATTTGAAAGCCTATACCAAGTTTTCCTTATAAACATGCTTTCATTTCACTATTTGGGCAATGTGGGATACTCTCCCACATTTTGTTTTCCAAGTAACTCACTTTGAGACACGGTATCTCATTCATATTAACTTCATTTTGGACATACTTTAGCATGTTGCGAAGCTCTCTTCAAGGAGAACGCAAAACTACTAACTAATGAAAATATATATAACAAATACATATATTAAATAGTGTCCAAAGTTTGTGAAAAATCATTTCCAACAAACATTTTCCAACAAAATATTTACGAAATCTATCTTAAAACTATTATTCAATAGATACATACTTTTCTCAAGTTCTATCGTTCAAAAATATAACCCAACCTGGAAATATATTGTATCGACATGACTATGAAACTAGCACACGTCATTTTTAAATCTGACATAATTATTTGTACATTTCATTGTTAAAAAAAGTGGGCCTATGTTTATATGTACCCCGTGAAACACCATTTGTATCACCCCTGGTTTTTTGCATTTTTTCTGTGGTATTTTATTTTTTTTGTATTTTTATAATTTTGTATATGTTATAAAACTGTGACACGGAGAAAACGGAACGAAAAATATAACGTTTAACAAGTCAAAAGTATAAAACTGTCAAAAATTACGGAACAGAAACTGATAAAAAACTGCGTTGCACTGTAAAAAAATTATACAAAAGGAATCTTTTGTATTTTTGACACTATTGAATGGGCCAGGGGTACCCAAAAAAGTGTTTCTTTTTTCTTTCTGGTACAGTCTTCTGCCTAATAATATAAGGAGTATGTTTTGTGGGGAGCTATCTATCTACCCATCACTCAAAGGATTTCTCTTTCATCTTTTGTTTATCTCTTTTGAGTTTTCTTTGGCAAAACAAAACATCTATCTCAACTTCAGCAATCAGGTACTCTTCACTTTCTTTGCTCCCTCATTTTCCTACTCTGAAAAATTACCATAAAAGATAAATATGTAAATGTTCTAACCATAATTAGACACACATGATCAAGTAATAATTTGCATGTCTATACCATTACAACTTTTTAGTGAAGAAAAAGGAAGTGTCCTTTTTGGTTGTTTACTTGGCTTAATAGTTAATAGTTTAATACATATCATTATGCATTTAGGGGGGTAAGCTTATATGATGGGCTTATTAGCTTATATAAGCTTATATGTGTCATATAAGTCCAAACTAAGTGTTTCGCTAATCTTATATGAGTGGGCTTATAAGATTATATTAAGGGGTTTTGATAAGTCACAAAAGTCTGACTTTTTAAAGTGGGGTTGGGATTATATAACATGTTGCATTATGAATTACAAATTTACTCTCAATTATATTTAGTCTAACATTAATATTTTTCAACCATGTCTCTTATAGTCATTTATCATTTTAAACTAAACTAAGC
Organism: Tanacetum coccineum; assembly: GCA_026074375.1. Classification (NCBI taxonomy): domain Eukaryota; kingdom Viridiplantae; phylum Streptophyta; class Magnoliopsida; order Asterales; family Asteraceae; genus Tanacetum; species Tanacetum coccineum. The sequence continues at coordinate 37,435 of BQNB010037906.1, read as the reverse complement.
TAATCCAAACACTCAACGTGGGCTTATGAGCTTACGTTATATAAGCCATAAGCCGCTTATATAACATAAGCATACGCCCAACTCATAAGCTTAGGCCAAACACCCCCTTATAATGTTAAATTGTCAAGACATGCATGCATGCATTATTTACGTAACAAATATGGAGTATAAGTTTTTTAAAGACATTTGGCTCATACTAAAAGCTTATATGATTGGCAAGAGCTTAAACCTTTAGGTGTTGTTTTATGAAGGTTTAGCAACCAATAATGGACTTGTCTTCATCGGCAAAAAGGGCTAAAACTCCGGCGAGCAGCAATATAAGTATAATAGTGTCGTGTTTAGTTGATGGGTGCACAGCTGACCTTGGTCAATGCCGAGAGTATCACCGAAGGCATAAAGTATGTGAAGTTCACTCCAAGACAGCTAAGGTCACCATTGCTGGTCGTGACCAAAGATTCTGTCAGCAATGCAGCAGGTAAATTTATATACAAAATTGTCCTTTGGTGACACATGATTAAGTGTCAGTATAGTTTAAAAGAACGAACGACATTTGAAAAAGTGTCACTACGGTTGATGAAAATGTGGGTACTTTAACTTTTAACCTTTTTATGACACAATATATTCATAAAAGTTTCAACCGTGAAGTATACAACATTATAACCTTATAGACATTATTTATAATAGTGTCACTAAAAGCTCAAATATAGTGACACTCTCGGTATGTCACTAAAGCGTCTGTCGCTATGACAATTTTCGTGTAGTGCTTGATATTTCTTGATACTTGCTTTCTACTTAAGTTTTGATACTCCATATAAACGAGGTTTGAAACCCGGGTCCCACCGCGGAGAGTGAGGGACTGACTCTAAAACGGAGCGATAACTCAAAGGACTATTTCTGTAAATTGTTGATGAATTTTTTACGGAAATAGTCCTTAGGTTATCGTTCCGTTGCAAAGTTAGTCCTTAAAGACTAACTTTGCAACGCACTGATAAATCTAGGGACTATTTCCGCAAAGTCTGGCTTTATTATTTTTATAGTTTTGGAGTCGTGTACTTTGGGCTTGGCGAGGACTGACTTTTTATATATAGATCTAATTCGAGTCAAGGCGTCAAGCTTAAAAAAAGCTTATATAAATTATAAGTTTGAGCTTGACTTCTTAGAGGGAAATTGTACTTGAGCTCCCAAGCTTACAAAAAGCTTGCCTGCTTAAATTAGCCGTAGCTTACAGTTTGAGCTTAAATAAGTTGATAAAACTACGAGTAACATAAAATTTAGCTTTAATAATTGCTAGTTATACAAAATTGTATAACAAAAAACCAAACTGTTTGTCAAACAAAGGTGTTAATGTTTGTGTTTTTCTCATCACTATGCATGGACAGGTTTCACTCACTAGCAGAATTCGATGAAGGAAAACGAAGCTGTCGAAAACGCCTTGACGGGCATAACCGTCGACGTAGGAAGCCTCAAGCAGACTCTTCGTCCAAAACCACAACAGCCTTTCTTTCAAATCAACAAGGCATTGCTAGAATTTTATCATTCAATAGCCCACAAATACACTTAAATACCATGGTGGGTTCTGCTAGGCCCAGTGGGTTCAAACCAGAGAGCCCAAGCCCAATCGGCCCATTCAATAACCAACCACCCTTAAACTACCTTACCAGACACCCAATGAACCAAGGCCCATCCCCACCACCTCCAACCGCGCGTAACGACGGTGACAACCACTTCAACTTCCTCCAAAACCGACCACCACCGCTACCAAGCACTACTCGTGCTCTCTCTCTTCTGTCATCATCGCCGCAAGCCCATCAAACTCAAGGAATCATTCCCTTAGTTCCTAGTGGCATTGGTCAATATGGTTTTGCACAAGAGATGCATAGTGAAGCAATGCTTACGGATTCAAGTGGTACGACACTTCAGTTTCAAGGGATGTTTAACAATGATCATGCTGGCTCGTCTTCGAGTGGGATTAAACAACAAACATTGTCGTTTAGGTGGGATTAATAGATGGTTTGTGTGATGGTTCGCGAAAACAATGCGTGTAAGGCTTGTGGTTCGTCTTTAATAAACGGATTCTTGTTTTATTTTAGGAAATTGCTAAACGTAGCCATAACGGCTGTTAAAGTACTTACATATGCATTAATTGTTTGTACTTTTAATAATAATTGTCTACTTATGTAGTTTACTTTTATCAACCGACTCTATGTACCACCATGTTTTTATTTCTTAAACATAACTTTCAGGCCTTATTTTTAAAAGCATGTATGTAAGTCTTTTCATTTTCATATCCTTCGTCTGAGTTCGTCAAGTTGATGGTCTCCAATCAACTCGACGATAATTCGTTCGGGCGTTGTAAGAAAAGGAATAAGAAATCTTCATCAAAGTTAAAAGCGATCCATAAGTACATGAATTAAAAATACATGAAATGTTTCAATTATCCACAAAAGTCGTGAATCGGCACTAACTCGAGTAGGCAGGAGCTAAGACTCGAACCCTTAACCTTTTATCCACAAAATATCTCCACTAAGCCCATGAGTTTTTCGAAAGTAAGTACCAACTCAGCCAAAACACTTTCGTATGTAATGTCTCAATTATGTTACAACTACAAAAGGTAAAGAGGTTGATTCCAACCTGATTGGAATATGAGTCGTGTATGATTCGATAACACAAGGTTTCATATAATAATTGGGTGATACACTCAATTATACTTGCTTAAAAAGAGAAACGAACATTTTCATTATTGAACTCAAATAATGCCCCTAACTAGGTTCCACAAAACCAATAATTTGAAGTAAAGGTTTGATAGCAATATGTTCTTCATGATCCATAATCCACACTAAAGTGAATAATTGGTATTTAAGTAGCGCCAATTATTGGGCATCATTCTTTTTTTTTTAATATAGACCCAACTAAGTGAATAACGAACTAACCGCCCATCCACTCGTTATTGGGTCCATCGAGTTATTAAAGTAATTTTTTTAGATTAAGCTTGATTTTATCTGTAATTGTTTAGGTTTATGTATTCGAATCTTACTTAGCGTATGTGTTATGCAATAAATGATCCACACCGTATGAATAAAAAATAACAAACTTTGTGAATAAACGTTTTTAGGTAATTAACTCTAGCTAGTCTTTAGGGCCGAGCAAAACATACCGAAAACGAACCGTATCGAAAAATTGAGTCGAATGGACCACACATAACTAAACCAAGTCAGTTCAGTTTGGTTCTTGATTCTGTCTTCCACAAATTGATTTTCGATTCGATTCGAATATGATTGAGTCGGGTTGGTTTTGAGCCGATACTCAGCCCTACAGCTCTACCAGTCTTGGTTTACATGGACAAAGTAGTGAATGAAAATTTTACATTTTGTCATTTCTGGCATTTTTTAGACTTTCGTCATCTTTTATTGTAAGATTCAATATCATTATGAAGATATGACATAATTTAACTATGTTATCCCAAAAGAACAACAAAAGAGCATCAAAAGACCAAAGAATCTAGCCAAAAAGAACGACAGTCAACACTAGTTGCACTCCTATAAATCATTGTTTAACTTGGTATAACAACATGCACAACAACAATAACCTTAAAACAAATTGTCTTTCAAGGAAATTAGCACAATGGAATCCAAACCGGGGTGCGAACACAAAGAGCCCAGGATTCGTGCAAAAACAGCAAGTTATACAATTCAATGAAAACGAACGACGAAGACCACCACAATCGTTAACCACAACCGAAACATCATTACCACAAACAGCCAAGCACCGACGGTAAAAACAATCTTCAACTCGTGAAAAAAGTTCCCACGTAACCAAAGCTCACAAAATCTTTTTAAAACGGTCGACTCATAATGATAATTAACGTGCATGAATGGACCAGATGTGGAGTGTGGATAACAGGGGTTGACATTGAGGGCTTTCTTCTCAGCATCTATCTCGTCTTATCAAGAGAGCGCTAGTATCGTCTTTCAAAGAGCGACTTGTACTCGAAGAGCGCAATGTAACTAATGAACGTGTCGAAAAGTTTAGAAGGAATTAAGCGAAATTAAAGTCGCTAATGATCCTACATAAATAAAGTGCTTGCTGGTTTTTGGTGTGTAAAGAGTGTTTTCTTCTTGTTAATTACTGTTTGTATCAAGTAAAAATAATTTTACTTGATGTCATGAAGTTCTACCATCTCACAAAAAGATATGAACCGTGTTTCGTGATGTCTTTTTTAGTGAAGAAAAGTGTATATTGCTAATGCTATTATGTATGAATTTACCGTAATTGTTGCTCAGAAAGCAATAGTTACAGTTTCATAACTTTAAATGGTACAGGTAATTTCGACCTGCCAAATCTAAGTATTGCTTAACTTTATTGTGTCTTTTGCTGTTGCTCATAGCTCAAATTGTAAGAGAATAGTTCTAGCACTCATGTCCTAGTTTATTCCTGATTAGACAATTTCATATGTGTGTACATTGAAGCTTAGAAAAAGATTTTCTTAAAGACCCTCAACAATTGCAATTGAATGCTTCAACTTGGATGGGTTTTGTTTGATAAGGACTGGGCCTTATTTTGTCTTGGAGGGGCCTGTTCAGGTTGACATGTCTATCAAACTACACTAAATTATAGAATTATTACATTTACAACAAAATTAGCAGGCAAATGGGCCAACTCAACCGGCAAAGGGTCAAAAACTCAACCGCCCTAAAAAAATAAGTCCAATAAATTTTTTTGCAAAATACCTCCTACACTATGCGAAAAATTACAAAAACTACCCTAAAGTTTACGCTATTTATAAATTCGGCCCGACAAAAAATCTGGCAAAATAACCCCCCACACTATGCGAAAAATTACGAAAACTACCCTAAACTTTACGGTATTCACAACCTTGGCGTCGAGAAAAATTTACGTTGTAAAGTTAATCCTTAACGTGAAACATCGCGCTCCGAAGCGGAGCGCGTGGTGCAAAACCTCGTTCCTAAACAAAAGAATATATTGTATGATGAATTTGTTAGCACTCAATAACTTTGCAATGACGTTTATCAAGTTTATGTGTTTGTTAAATTACAATGATTGTTGTGATTCCTAACGACTTACAACTGATAATAAGTTGGTCGAGTCGAGGCCAGAAACAAATTAATGTGTTACGACTAGAAAACAGAAACTCGCATAAGTTACATATACTAATGACGTATGGTCCGTAGGCCTAAGACACAAGTCCTGACCGGAGACGTATGGTCTGGAGTAGACCTAAGTCATAAGTCCGGACCGGAGCAAAAGCCCATGATAGACTTAACCTGGGCTGGACTTTAACCCAGGATGGACTTAAGCATGGGTTGGACATAAGCAAGTCCGGACTGAAGCTAACGGCAGGGATGGACATAAGGTAAGCCCAAGATGGACATAAGGTAAGTCCAAGATGGACTTAGCAAATAAACATATAACCAAAGAGGAAGGGAATAAAGTTTTGAACAAAGGGAGAGACAAACCCATGCCTCATAGTGGCGAAGTGGACAACTTTGTCGGCAAGTTACTTGGTAAACACTTATTGGATAATAGAAGGTTTCACACCTTATTGTCAAACGGGTAAGGTAAGCCAAAACCACTATAAATACACATGCATTTGTTAATTGAAGGTAAGTGAATTCTCTTTACTGTTGAGATACATTACTCTTGATACTCTCTTTATATACTTGTATCTGGAGATCCTTACATATTCACATATAGACGTCTCGTCAGCATATAGAAAAGGTGGGTAAGTCGAGGTCGTCCCAAGGGATTTGGTAATAAGTGTATTCAAGTAACACAACAAGTAATAAGGTAGTCACAAGCCTAATTACCATGAAATCGAAAATAACAAACAAAGTTCAATCAATCAAGAACGAATGCTTGTGTGGAAATTAGTTTTCTTCATATATAGTGTTTGATCTTTGATATGTTTGGAAATAGGATGAATGATGCACAAATCGAGTGTAAACGAGATTAATTCAATGGTGTATATCATGAAAATCACATAAATATTAGTTTGTATGGTGAACCCTTTCAACCTATGAACACCACAAGACTAATTCATTAAGGCCCATTTGTTTGAAAACATGATTTATCCAATTTATTCCTACGAGTCCTTTCGACATATACTCGTGTTTGAATCTTTATAAGTCCGTTTTAACAAGTGCAAGTCATAGTTGTCAATTATCAAGAGCCATAGTAATTCGTACATTGTGAAAACACAACGAAAAATCTTTTCGACATTTAGATCCAATTAAGTTTTTATCAGCAAGTTGTTAAGCAAGACGAATTCTTATTCAAACAAACTCATAAAATAAATCAAGGTTTTCATGCATACATAATAATCAAACACTCATAATCATGATCACATCATTCCACACAAGCATTAACAAAACTACTCCATCATATATTTCATTTCCAAACACAATTCATAAACAGAAACAAGACTTTGAAACTGAGAGTTTTTTTTGTAAAGGGTTTCCCCTGTAAATTTATTACTCTAAAAATGCGATTCAGTACAAAGGATGTGGGTGAGTCCCACATCTCAGCCCGTTACATAGGCAAAAAAGCGAACATAACAAGCACAACCACTCCATAGGAGGATACTACTAAGACTAGATTATGATTGACTCAACAAACATCAAAAAATCTATTTCTTCTTCCTACCACGGACCGTGATATCAAGATCATCACAAATAAACGGCAGGTGTTCGGACAAATCATGATTCTCTTACATATCGTCATCATACGGGTCATAATCATCATTATCCGGATAAGAATCCCTTAATTGTTCCAATAAGCTATTAGTACCATAACCTTTATCACTTCCATCTTTACCACTCGTTGAAATCCTTAAGTTAGCAGTTTCATCAAATACCACTTCCACTTCACTATCATTTTCCATAATACCCATAGGAACTAGCGGGTTCCCATCATTATCCAACAGCCCAAGTTTACCTTCAAAACAATAAACATAACATATTATGCATATCCTCTCGATTACAAGAAATATGTAGTCAGTGGACTTGTAGCATTTCATACACCTTCAGTCGACTATTTCTCTTTTTACCACACTAACAAGAGTACCAAGACCTTTCTTCTTTGCTCTTAGCACTCTTTGGAAATTGGCAGAGGTTCTTAGCTTTTTAGGGTAGAATTTTTTGTGAGTTAAGCCTTATGGTGTAATGGTTAAGCCTTTTTATGTGTTTAACCTTAAGGTTATGGTTATATAAGCTTAAAGAACCCTTCCTTAGCCAGAAAACAACCTAGAAACGTCCATAATGAGTTAAGAGGGTGAAATAGTCAGACTCTCCATGATTGCCACTCTTAAACACTCAAATAAACTAAGTTAAGTCATGCAGTTATGGATCCAGCCAATCGGTTAGATGGACATGCAAATGAAAATATGGCAAAACGGTTACGAGGCCTTGCCGAACTTCTAGATGCAAATCGGTTTGTAAACCGGCTGGATTGCAAGGCAAAGCGGTTGCACTAGTACAAAAACTGGTATTGGTCACTCCAAAAATGTGTGACGATATACATATGGTCACACGTGTTTTTTTGGGTGTTTGTCACTAAA